>JAYMTP010004433.1:0-14936 GCA_036897365.1 Geranium brycei
GGGGAGGGGGATGACGTAGGCGCCGGGCGGGTGGCGGTCGGAGCTGGAGCTGGAATTGGAACTTGAGGAAGATGATTGGTGATGGTGATGGTGGTGGTGGTGGTGGTGGTGGTCATGATGATTGTGATTCTTGTTGTGGCTTGAGGGGGGGTTGGGGGATGATAACGTGGCGGCGTTGTGGTGGTGGGGTGGGGCCCGGTGGACCAGGACTTTGGGGACCTGGATGACGTAGGTTCCTGGTGGGAGGGAGGGTGTAGATTGTTTGGGGTTTGATTGGTCTTGGTGATCTTCATCATGGGTTGGTGATGATTGTTGAGGACTTGTAGTAAATTTGGCGGGAACTGATTCTTGATCTTGATCATGGGTTGGTGATGATTGTTGAGGATTTGTACTGAAATTTGTGGGACCGGATCGGTTTTGGTGATGATCATGATCATGGGTTGGTGATGATTGTTGGGAATTTGTACTAAAATTTGTGGGAACTTGTTGGTTTTGGTGATGATCATGATCTTGATCATGGGTTGGTGATGATTTTTGGGGATTTGTACTAAAACTTGTGGGAACTGATTGGTTTTGGTTATGATCATGATCTTGATCATGTGTAGGTGATGATTGTTGGGGACTGGTACTAGGATTTGTAGGAGCTGATTGGTTTTGGTTTTGATCATGGGTTGGTGATGATTGTTGGGGATTTGTACTAAAATTTGTGGGAACTGATTGGTTTTGGTGATGATCTTGATCATGGGCTGGTGATGCTTTATGTGGGGGTCTAGATTGTTGTGTATTTGTACTAAAATTTGTGGGAAGTGATTCGTTTTTCTGGTGATCATGATCTTGAATTTGATCATGGGTTGGTGATGTTTCGTGTGGAGGTGATTGGTGGGGAGTGTTAAAATTTGTGATGCTGATGTGTTGCTGTTGTTGATCCTCCTCTTCCTGGGATTGTGATGATCCTGGTTCTGAAACATGATGTTGTGCTTTGTGTTCCATAAATGGTGGAGATATAATCTGAGGAAGCAACAATGGTTGTTATGGCAAGAATTATGCAGGAACTTGGCTGTGGCTTGCATTGCTTGAGCCTTGAGAGAGAGAGAGAGTCCAATTGAATCCACTGGTGTTGTGTTGTATTGAAGAAGAAACCCATGTTTATTTGGTCAAAAATGGATGGGTGTGGAAGAGCCATTTCTATTTTTGGAAGGTTGTGTTCAAAAATGGAAACTTTTGTTGGTCCTAAAATGGGTTATGTAAAATTTGAGGTTTAATTGAAACACTAATATGCAAGGTATTTGCAAGCGCACATGAAGGATGTTTCATAATACTTGTCTGAGTATGATCATGATTCATGAAGTCCTTTTAATAGTTGACTCTAGTGCAGGGGCAGATCGGGAGGGGGGCAACCGCCCTTCTTTAGCCGGAGAATTCGAAAATTTTCAGTGTAAATTTTGTTCGGAAATTGCATTTGCTCACCTTTAATGGTAATATATACACAGAATGTCTAAAATAAACAAAAGAGTTAAACTCAGTGGTAAAAAAGGTTTTTTAGAACCTAAAAATTGTGGGTTCAAGTCTTAGAGCATGCATTTTGTTGGTCCATTTCAAATTTTTTTGATGATAAAGCAATATAGATTCCCTCCATAAATACAGATAAAAAAATATCAATTTATGTTATCGATTATATTAGTTTAAGTAATAATAATTTACTGTTATAATTTATATTGTTTTGTTTTAATTTATATCAATTTATTTATATTCATTGTTTTCATTTCTCGTGTAAATATTTGTTTTACTTTAATTTATATATTCATGGAAATCAAGTTCGCACTCAACTAAAATGTATATAATCAACCTCGAATTAATTTTTGTTATATGCATTTAATAATTATTTTATTATTAAATTAATTTTAATTAATTAAATTAATTTTTTAGAATGAAAGTTCGCCCCTCAAAAAAATTTCTAAATCCGTCCCTCTCTACTGTCTCTGCATGTGCCCATTATCAGGAGAACCATGGTTGAAGCTATTTTCTCCAAAGCAATATTCATATGCAACTCAATCACTTGATAATTGACATCTATTAAGAGATTTAAAGAGTTTATTTGATAGTGTGATTTTATTTTCTACAATATTTTATTTTTTGAATTTGTTCGAATCAGATCTCAAAAGACCCACAAGATATTGTATATCATCACATTTTTACAAGAGGGTATTTTGAATTGTTAATAACAAAAAAGTGAAATATACATATTTATTATTTGTATAAAAATGACAAATTAAATTGCCCATAAAATTAAGAAATAGGACTTATAAAACATATTTTTTAACAAAAATAATTTAACTAACAAATAAATTACAAATTTTAGTTAAAAGATATGTTCATAAATTCTTTTTTAAAAATAATTCTTAATTTTAATGACAATTGTCACTTTTGTACAACTACACAAGTTTTGCACTAAAAATCAAAGCTTATAGCACCTTTCTTTCCTTTTGTCATTAACAAAATACACAACACACCAAAAACATGTATCTATCAGCTTGCACCTATTCTGAGGCCTAACAAGATGATATTTGTACATGATATATATGCAGCAATACAAAAAAAAACATACTTGACATGGTGAATCGCATTTCCCGGTTATTTCTTGCTGTCTCTCAGCATTTTATTATCTGTACCTTCCGGGGAGATCTGTTTTTCAGACATCATGGGTGGATTCAAAAGTGACCCATGAACCTGCACACGTTAAGATCCACGAGATGAGCCTAACAATGTAAAGCAACCGTCTACTTACAGCTAAAAGCTATGATAGAGGAATGACGAATTTCTCACCATGGAATGAGACTTGAGAGACGACCCATCATTTGTGGGCATTACAGATGGATCGGAGGGCCTGTGGAACAACAGGTGTGCTATAGACCGATCTATGGGATTTGTGTTAGTCTCGATATCCATAAATCCAGTGTTCCTGAACAAGAACATATAACAACTCAAAGTGTTTTAGACACTGAGAACATTAACAAGAAGAACGATTATAACAAGTTTTTAAGTGAAATTACAGCACAAACAAATTGAGCTTTCTGGAGCAAAAAGATATAACCAATTATAGCATGACAGAAATATAACAGTGAATGTGTATGTACTTGTTTAATTCATCAGCACCCGATGATCCATTCACATCTCCGACATTACTGATTCCACCAGTCGTGTTTACACAATTGTGCCTTTGTGCAGCACTTCTAGCTAGACGATATAGACTGTCCCGTATGCACAGTTTTGTCCTGATATCCAACTGCACAAGAAAAATGAAAATAATAAATATAAAATATTCAAATTCTATTTTTTTTAAAACAAATATTCAAATTCTATAATCCTATTCCATTAGTGCATTAGAAATTTTTATCACTCTAATCTAAATCAATATTTATTTTCTTGCATAAAAATAATGTTGCCCAAGGTGATTGAATTGTTTTATTAATTCAACTAATACAATACCTAATTTAATGGGTAATGGGAATGGGTTGAGAATCTAGAAATTAGACCCCCAGCCAGAATGGTCTTGTTTTCAGGATCATAATATAATTGACATACAATTCTATTATCGACAAGGCCAAGTCCCTCCCTTTTTTATTTTGAATCCGGATCCTATGTTTTCGCTAAGACAAAAACACCTGAGGCGAACAACACAAGTGCAAAGCACAAAATAATGTTATGACATAGTCAACTATAAATTAAATATCTAAAAACATGTCCGCCAATCTCCATATGCTAGCAAGCATGTGACAGGCTCAGGCTCTGTCAACAACACGATATGTTTAACCCCGGGTGTCCTACAATAAGTTAAAGACAGTACCTGCTCCATGACTTGTTGAAGCTGGCGTAAACTAGTAGCTTGGGGCGAAGCTTCATCCAATACAGAGCTCAAACAAGTATTTTCTTGTACATTGGAAGAATCTAATTCCACTGCTATTCCTGTGCCTTCAACTTCGCTATAACCATCAATCTCGCTTTCAGATTGATGACATTGTTTTTCAGCTGAAGCAGGATTACAAACAGCAGTTGCACTTGTGACATCTGCATGCTTGAAATTCACTGTAAATGAAGCTTGTACGTCCTCCCGGCCATGAACCCTTTTCGTCTTCTCGTTTGTTCTAGCAATAGGTTCAGACATAGGACCACGAGAGGTCTTCTTGGATTGTGCTTGGTTTGATGCAAGGGAAGACTCCTCGGGAGAAGGAGAAGGAGAAGGGTAGCTATCGTTTTCAAACTTGGTACCGGGCAGAGTTGGCACTGAAATTTGAACCAAAGGATTGCTGAAGTCCATGTGCATATAAGGTGCATGTGTTTGCATGTAGGTTAAAGGAGCGGGCTCTATGTTTTGTTTATGTTGCCTCCCATCTGAGGAAGAAAAGACTTGACTGGATTTGGAAGAGTCCCGGGATGGATGAAAACCGTCATTCTCTGAATACCTATCCTTTCTTTTCCCTATGGGACGGCTGTGATGCTTCAACTGCTTTCTTTGTATTACCTGCCACACAATAAGACATTTAATTCACCACATAGCATGACTGTGTGATAAAAACTTACTGGTACCAGTTCACACGACAACTAGGCCATATATCAAGAAAATTTTAGGAAATCGACACTTAGTCAGAAAATAGATGAAGCACTGTTTAAAAATAATTATGAACCATACGATTTTCGAGACAAAAAATAGCTCTAGCAATTCATGACATGCACCAGAACTCAACAACTATGCTTAAGGGCTACTTTACTCTGAAATGGTTAAAAAGCAGTGGATGAGCTCACAACAGGTGAACACAAAAGTAAACAAACATTTCCAAGAGCAAAAAAACGGCATGGTTTAAATGTCAATATTTACCAACCTGTTCTTCGTACAATGGCTGGTAATCGTTTTCAGATTTTGCATCCAATGGTAACTGGTCACCAACTGCAAGGTCTTCAGCATCGGTAATCTGGCTACTTACTTTTTCACGTATTGACACACTTTTCCGGTCAGAATCATCAATCGAAGGACCCTTATTGTTTGGCATAGGAGGGGCACTCTGCTCTGAATCAGGACATGAAAGCTTGAGGTCAGAAATGAATACCTCTTCGGTTCCTTCAGTAGCATGTGAAGGGGAAAACCATTGCAACTCGTCATCATTACTAAGACTCCCCAGTCCAAAAGCCGAGTCGCAACTTCTGCAAATAATGTATACAATATAGTCAAAAGATTGGCGCTGTACGGAAAACAAATAATCAGAAATGCATATATTATGATACATGTAAATAACATGAATAAGTAGTTATTCTAGCCTACCTAAACATCCTATCAACATCCTCAAAATTTCCTATATCCGGCCATCCGTAATACAGGAGATCACTGGTTTCTTTGTCTCCACCGTCATTGTCATAAAAGCTCAGCTCATTGTCTGTCTGAGAAATGTGACTCAGTGGAAACTCATATGAGTTACTATTGCTGTCGGCCAAGATTGGATCATTGGCACAACGCTCACTACCAACTGAGCCTACATTGTCATCTTTGAGAGAATGATTAGAGAGCCTTGTATCATTATTTGTTATACCAGTCCCTTCTTTCACCGAGTCAACATCAGGTGCTTGAGACCAAGAACCCTTTTCCAACACTGTATCTTTTTTCATCAGTCTTTCGTCATTTCCATCTATGGCGTATTTAGCCGCATCATTGGCATTTCCAGTCAAACCAATTGCTTCATGTCTTGCTTTCTTACGACTTTCATCCTCAACTCCACAGTCTGCACATTTATCTTTATCTGTATCTTTATCTTCATCTTCATCAATTGGAGGAGGCACTATATGATCATCACTCTCACCAAACTCATCCCAGACATTATCTTCGAGCTGTAACATCATTATGAGCAATTTAATCATATTTATTACTTTGTACAACATAATTGATTATAAAATTTATGAAGAGCATAGGCATTGGCAAATAAAAGTTTGAGAAATATTGGGGATAAGGTTGATAAAAATACTGTTGTATTCACATATTCGTATTTACACATGCATGTCAGCACAGCATTGATGTATAACTGTTACCCATACCTACCCAGCTCCAACCAACTAATGTTTCACTACCACAATGTACAAAGTAAGTACTACACTGTTGAAAGAGAAGAGAATTGATAAAGTATGATGATAGACCTCTTTATATGGGAATTTGGCCTACGCTAATATAGTAATCAGACTAAAAATAGGAAATATACGGGTACCAAGATCCTAACCAACGCTTGTTTGACCAATTGGTTAAGCACTTGAACTTGGTTCCAAAGGTCCTGAGTTCGAGTCACGCTGCGGTATCTCGCCTATATTTTTAACTTCTGTTGGGCCTCTCTCTCCCGGTGGGAGTCAAGTGGCAATATTGGTCCCCCTTCTACATAAGGGTGTGTCTTGAGCCCATTATTGATACAATAATCTTAAGAATTCTTAAGAATCACAAGTTTGGTGCTGTCTTGCTTCATCATAGCATAGTTGAGCCCAAATCTTGATACAATTTGCCGATCAAAAAAAAATCAAGATCCTAAGATAACTTGGATAATGAGTCTAATTTAATGGCAACTATTCTAACATACATCATATCACATTTTTCATATTATTATTGTAAGTAGCGCATAAAATGCCCAACAAAGAAAACTTTGGTTAAAATGTGGCACCAGACCATTTTAACACCCCCTCCCCTATTCCAAAATAAGTTTCCTCTTTTCTTGTAAATATATTATGCGTGAATGGCCAACAGAGTCGAAACAAACTGAAAATCAAAGAGAAATTGAACCAAAATGAAAACGATTAGCAGACGTTATTATACATCACAGCACAAAGTTAAGGGTACAGCAGCATCCAAACCTCTTCCAAATGAAATCCTGAAAAAAAATAACTAACCTCATACATGCACAAGTCTGACATTCCTCCCAGATACCCTATCCACCACCAATGACAAATGCAACTCTTTCTGATCTCATGTCTTCAACGAAGAAACTCTTGGCACTTGTGATTTCTCAAACAGGAAACCAAAAGTGCATCACAAACTGTGTTCCTGCAATCAATAAAGAATAAAAAAGAAGTGAATGTAATATAAGATAAGAAAGAATGTGTGTGCCTTCTCCATTCTAAATTTCCTAGACTGAAATTGATTATCACCAAAGTTAAGAATATCCCATTAGTTGAAATTCACAGAACATTATTTATCCAAATGGAATTTTCAGGACAATAAAATGAAGGATAGCCAAGCAACAGAGTAAAAAACTTTTCTTTTTTTTTATCAGCAAAAGGAGAAACTTTATTGATGAAACCAACAAGAGCTCCCAAGAAGGAAGCTGGAGCCGGCGGCCAAAGTTTGCAAAAAAACGGGGAGAAAGTTCTTTTAAGTTTCCGTGCTTAGTCCCAGTCAATCCAAGTAGCAATAGTATGCTTAATGAAGTACAGTGTTTTGTTTTCTTTCTACTCTGTGTATTCAGATTTCAACATAAAAACAGCAGTAAAAAACTCATGTTCCCCTTATCCTATAACTGACCAAACAAAGTTACAACATATTGTTTAATTTCTAAAATAATAACTCAGATTTCTGAAAATAACACTGTCAAACAAACCATTTCTTTTACCAGACTAGATTTCTGAAATATTTAAATTTCTACAAATTTCTGAGCAAGAAAACTTATCTTGAATCACAATTTATACACAAGAAATTGCAGATTGTTTGGAGCAACCAATTCTATACTAAGTTATAATGTTCAAAACTTTATGCTTCCATGTTTCTTGATGAACCCAAACACCAACACTAGTTCAACGATGCGTCATTTCTAAATTATCATGGTTTTTCAGGTATTAATCAAGTAAAGTATCAAACAGACACAAAATCATAAATACAACACTTTCTTCCAAAAATCCTAACCCTCCAGCTAATTTTAGACTTCAATGTACATATACAGACCTTCAGATACCAATAGCTTCAAATCTATCTACATGAAATTCCCAAACATTTTGAAAAAAATAAACTAAATCCAATCGAAAGAATAGCTTCAGTACCAGGACAGATCGCCTAAATTCTCTCTTTTCCGCCCCCAAAAAATTAAAACTAGGTTCAATTTCATGATTTTTCCAAGCAACCAAACATCGTGAAAGGTCAAAATCAAACTAATTCAGCCAAAAAAATACTAATAAAACACAGGACGGAGAGCTTACCAGTAGAACCGTAACTTTCCAGGAAAAAAACGCGATTTTCTGAGAAAATCACTTCACTTCCGCCAACAGTTCAGCCCTAGTCGCAGTCTCTCTCTTTCTAGATTCCAGAAATTTCTCCTATCTATCTCCACAGCGAAAAAAGGAAATTTGTTGATTATTTTTATTTTTTATTCGTATCTTTCGAGCATCGAAAAAATAGGGGTCACCAGATCGGGACACGTGGCGGGCGGATCGATACGAGGGAGGGGTTGATATCAGAATTCGTGGACGAGAGTCGGGCAATGAGATCCGATCATTTTCACTGAGTGTATTGGTCCACGTGTCTGGTTTTTGGAGGGTGACACGTGTCATGGGACCACTTTGGAATTCTTTGTGGCCTCGCCTTCAAGTGGGTGCTCGGGCTCTTGTGCTTGCGTGTCCCCGCAGCCTTTTAAATTTATTATTATATTTTTTGGACTATAGTGGGTGCTGTTTTACCGGGAATGTTCAAGAAACCTATCCTTTATTTGCCTATTTCTTTTTATAATGTTATATATATCATTACTATATATATACTGTCCCAAATTTAAATTGTGTTCCACTCATCAAATTACTATTTTTTGGCTCGGAGCTTGACAATGTTAAATTAAAGTTACATATCTCGACCCAATGCAAATATATATAATAAGAATGAATCCAGTACAAACTAGTTAGAATGTTCGAACTGGTTGTAAACCGTTCATCTGGCAAGAATATAACAACGCGTGACACGTGAAAGCGACATTTTACCACGTTCATTCAGTGATTCTACCGTGTCCGTAGGGGTATAATGAGAATTTTATACCACACTCATTCTGTGTTTTTACCGTTTCCCGCTTTGGTTATACCATTTTACAATCAAATTCTACCATATGTATATCGTGGTTCTACCAGGTTTACACCAGACTGCACTCATGCGTGCACCAGCATTGGGGGAAATATATAACGAGGTTATCAACTGTTACGAGGGTCCCTGACTATAACGAGGGGGAAACCGGGTCAACGAGGGTTCGACATGATTATGACAGCTTCCAATTACTATTACGAGGTCCCCGACCGTAACCAGGGGGTCAGGTCCCATATTATACCTATAATTGAACACTATCGAAAGAGAGGTGTAACGAGTGGGGCATTTTTCATACTATACCCTATAAGTGAACCCTATTGGATGAGAGGTGCAACGAGGGGGTCGGGTTCCATAGTATACCCTACATATGAACCCTGTCTGGGGAATGATGTAACGAGGGGTCCCCGACTGTAACGATGGGGACCTAAATCAACACTATAACTCTGGTGTGAACCTGGTAGAACCACGATGTACATATGATAGAACTTGATTGTGAAATGGTAGAACCAGAGAGGGAAACGGTAAAAACACGTAGTGTGCCACAGTAGAAAGAGAGAATAAGCGTGCAAAAATACGGAACTGCCCCTCACTTATGCAGAGATGCACGCTAGGTGACGTGTCGCGCGCTGGTGTAATCTCGTCAGATCAACGGCCATATGTGTGGTTTGGATGGGGGAGGTAAGTGGAAACCAAGTGTAGTACGGGGGAAGTAAGTGACATTTTCACAAATATAATTGATATTGCTCCTAAAATAGACACAAATATAATTGATATTACTAAAATAGATATTGCTATCAACAATACTAATTGAAGTGATATTGTCATCATCAATGCTATGAGTATGTTTCTCATATGTGTAATATGCGTGTGTCCGTATAATTTGTGGCTAAGACCCTCATCTTTGTGACTATGGAACTCGTGGTTCACGTGTGTCCCTCATGAGTGATGTGTGTCCTTTGCGAGATAACATTGATGGTTACCGATGTTAAATATACAACTTCCCATGAATGATTCAAGTCTATCTCTCAAAGTTGTGACTATGGCCCTCTTGATTCAAGTAAGTTCCTCAGGAGTCAAGTCTGTTCCTCAAGAATAAACATTAATAGTAAAAATGCTAAAACATAATATTAGCCATGAATGATTAAAGTATGTTCCTTATGTTTATGACTATGACCGTCGTGAATCAAGTGTGTCCCTCATATGTCAACTGTGTCCCACATAATTCTATTGTGTCCGTCCTAATTGAAGTGTGTCCGACAAGAGGCAAGTTTGTCCCTCATTTTTTTTTCTCACTATGGCTTAGCCCTTGTGATTCAAGTAGTTCCTCATGAGTCAAGTATGTTCCTCAAAAGTGAGCTTTGATGGAAAAAATGCTAAAACATAATACTACCCATGAATGATTAAAGTATGTCGTGAATCAAGTGTGACCATCATAAGTCACGTGTGTCCCACATGATTCTAGGTTGTCCGTCCTAATTCAAGTTTGTCTGACATAAGTTAAGTTTGTCCTTCATAAATCAAGTGTGTCCTTTATTGATCAAGTGTGTCCCTCATGAGTCAAGTGTGTCCCTCGTCTAAGTGCATAAGTATGTCCCTCATTTGTATAACTATGGTCTTTAATGTTCTCAACGAACCATAAGAACTGTATGTATGTCCATAATGTACAGATGTAGGAATGAGATATCCATAATTGTCTATGCATAATAGATGTCCATAATATATGTGATAATATGTGTATTAGTAAAATCCTATTAATAGACATGGGTAGCTAATATCGAGACAGATATATGAGTGGGCGTGTGGGAGAGTATATTTGTGTGAGTGAGTTGGGGTATGTGGTAATTCATGATTCAAGTTTGATTCTCAAGAGTGACAGTCGATGATTTAAGTTTGTCCCCCGTGTGTGTGACTATGGCCATTAATAATTATCGGGGTATAAGAATCACGATGGAATAATCAATTACGGGGATTTTGAAGAGTAATTAAATCTTTTAAAAAAAGAAAAGAAAAGAAGAATAACTAACGGGGGTGTATTCAATTAGGATTTTAAATGATCTTTAAAAGTCCATGGATTCTTATAATTCTATAAACTCTTTCAAGTCTATAAAGAGTCTTGATGATTTTAATAGAATGATTTCAAATCTCATGGATGGAGATGATACTTCTAAAAGAGTTTGGTATGTGTACCAAGTCTCTCAAAATCATCAAAGTCATCCATTTATTAAAATCTCTCAAAGTCATTGACTTTTCCAATATCATCGAATTTCAAAAGTATTTTCAAAGTCATGATTAAATACCACAAGAGTTTAAAAGTATTTTTAAAGTCATGATTGAATACCACAAGAGTTGGAAAGACTTCTCAAATCCACTAAAATCCTAATTGAATACACCCCACTAAATCTTTAACTTGGTGGATATTCAGTAGATGGAATAATCAATGAAGCATAATCACGATTTAATGAGACCACGGTATATAAAAAGAAAGTATTTAATTAGGGAGAGAATTCTTGGGTCACTGATGGGAATTGAAGAGATTTCACTCGCATCAAGAATATGAAATGCAAATGACACCATTTGTGTGCGCGTGTGATGTCTCCATTTTTAGTTTCATCCAACGGTCTAGATCTGTTATCATGTTCTAACGGAAGAGCTTGGTTCTCAACGGAGTTATGCTCTATATATATCTATATATATTTCCTAACTTTGTCAAGCTCTGTGAGAGAAAAAATGTAGTTTGGTGAGTGGGAAATAAAATTTAAAGTTGAGGATAATGATATGAAAAACATGTATAGTTAGGAATAATTATGTGTAATTATCCTAAATTTATAATCTTGAATTTAAAAGAGGTTGTTATAATCTATTTGACATGGTGAGAATGAGAATTAGAGATTGTGGTTTGAAAGGACCTCATTATTATTTTTAGGGATAATTGCAAAAAATAACGTTCAAACTTATATTTTTTGCATGTCTTAATGATCATTTTATTTTTATCATGTCCCAACATTCAATTATTTTATATCCGTAAATTTTGTTAAAATGAATGTAGACCAAAAAATTGTATAATATATCATCAATTTATTCTTTTATGTATCAATTTAAGTAAATAATTAAAATTCAAACCAATAATAATAATTGATATTTTCAAGACTAATAAGAATTACGTTGACTCAACACGAGTACACGTTATTGCCTCACAACAAGAAAAAACAATTTCGTATTTTATAAATTCAATTTACACCAAAGCATATCATCAAAAAGAAATAAAATGTTACAGATTTTCTCCTTTCCTATTTGATTTATATGTTGCTTATTTTCCAAAAAAATATATCAAGTATAATCATAAATATAACCTTTTAATTAAAATGATAGATTTTATTATTCATTCAGCAATTAATGAAGACATCAAAATGACAGAAAGAACGAAGAAAATACAAATAATCTTTTAAATATTTTTTTTTGAGAAAACCAAAGAATTTTATTAAATTGTCTGAAATAAGTACAACAAAGGGAATGCGACAACAAACCACATATTCCTCAAGCCAGAGCTCACAAAGAGCAAAATGGTCTTATAGTAAACCATCATATAACCTGACCAAAATACAAACTAAATAAAATGACCGAAATACAAACTAAACGCGATAGAAGACAACATAGATTACATTCCATAGCAATACAGAGAGAAAACTCTGATGAAAACTGCAGTTTGACCATCCTCTCATTCTTCTTATCAATCAGATCATTTATCGGATCATCACTTTCAAATTCTGGCCATTGACTCCACACCTTCGCCAATATTGTTCACAAGGCTTGAGATGGATATAGATTTTAGTATATGGTTGCGTTTGGGTTTTTGCGGGCTTGACACTTTGGGCCTTGTGGTTAGTTTTCCTTTGATTTTGATTGCATACGTATTGTGTAGATACAATAATCATAAATATAATGTTGAAACTCATACCTCTCCATTAATAGTGTGAGGCTCAAACCGTTGCGGTGTCCCTTCGGGAACTTGTTAGGATACTTAATTGTAAAATCCTATATCATAAATATTTTGTATTGAAATAAATATTAATATATGCTTTAAAGTATTAACTGACATTAATTTCATGAATATTATTAAAATTAACTACCATTTATAATATAAATTAACTATCATTTATAATACTAAAGATTTTTTAACTTTAATTTTGTGGTTAATTTATATTAAATAAGAATACAATAAAACATGTTTATAAATTTTAAAATATATTATCCAGTTATTATATTTCTAAAATTTTAAGATATCATTATTTACTATATATTATTCAGTTATATTTATGTAGGTTTTAAAATTACATGTTATTAGTTCAGTTAAAACATATTTGCAAGTTACACAACTACTTTATTAATTAAAATTAGAATTCATTTAACATTGTAAGTTTTGAAATTAGAATTAGGAAAAAAAGTATTTATGATATATGATTTTGTAGTTTCTTAACAAACATTTATATAAAATATTATTAGTTTATAAAAAATAAAATAAAAAATGTGTTTAAGTGTTTGGTTTTCTACCACCATGAATTAGTCAAGTGGTTTAAAGCATAAATAAAAATTTGCTCTTTGAACTCAGGGAGGTTAATGGATTCTACAGTATGATCATCATAATTTTGTGAGATCTTATAAACTCTCTCGATGCTAAGATTATCCCACCTGTTAGATGACTTGTTGAATTAAACACTTCAATAATAAAATGCATTTATTTTATAAGTAAATGTTTGGTCACGGTGACTGTTCACATTTTGTCAAAGTACCTGATATGCTATTTGGCACACATTTCATTTCAGCTTATAAAACTCGAATAATTAGATTTTATAATATGTTCAGCCACAATTTCCAAGTATTAAGGTGGAGACAAATTAGTGTTCTACGCACAGACGCCCTGCACCGCACACCATGATTTTTCATGCATTACCCAAATGAAATTCAATTAAGCAATTACCCAAATTAATGAATTATTTAAATTATGATTGGGATGACTAAAAAATGGATTTTTACCGAGTCCCTTTTTTTTTAAGGTAAAAACGAATTTTATTAATTAAATAATAACTAACCCGACATCAAGTCGGACAGCTGAAGCTACAGATGGTGGAACAGACCCCTCACCATAATCTCAGCTAATGTTAGTTAAAAAAAAAACTTGGCCAATTCGTGAGCCATTTGATTACGAGCAAAATAAATAAAAACACATGTTTCGATAGTGGATAGTATGCAACACCCTTCACTAATGAGTAATGATTCCTCCAAAGTTGTTCAACTCGACCCGTTTAACATCATGTAGAGCAACTGATGACTTCTTAGTTTAGCTCATCATGATTGATTAATTTTTACACGTCACTTTTAATTAAAATGAATTATAAAAACAATATACTTGGTAATTTTTTAAAAAAATAGTGAGAGTATATTTTCTTCACTATTCATTATCTTCAAATTAGATGCCTCATTATGGTAAACCTATCTAATATACCGGAAAATATTATAGACACACTATACACTTTCTAATTATATATTTTTTATTGAATTAGTGATAGTGACAGTAATAATGACACAATAATTTGTCAGAATAATGCATATAATTCAGTAATTTATATATTTAATTGCTAAATATTAGTTATTTAGTAATTTTTAGCAATTAATTGCTAAATATTAGTTATTAATTGCTAAATTAATATTAATTTATTAATTGCTAAATATTAGTAACTAATATTAATTGCTAAATATTAACTGCTAAATATTAGTAACTAATATTAATTGCTAATATTAACTGCTAATTTATTAATTGTTATTAATTGCTAAATTAATATTAATTTATTAATTGCTAAATATT
>JAYMTP010004434.1:0-14934 GCA_036897365.1 Geranium brycei
ATGCTTCATGTACGCGTGGGGCTTATTTCCCTTTCACGCTCGTGTACGCATGGGCCTCTACTTCAACAAAGTTAGCGCTCATTTTTTGCAAAGTCACATGGGATGGGACGGAAGGAGTACGTGCTGATTTTCAATTCAGGAGATCAGGGTAAATTTTCTACATCCCAGCACTATTTTGTGAGGTAAATAAAAGTCTACTTAATTGAGAACTAGTCTAGAACATCAGGGTTGCTTGCTGTAATAATTGTTCAAAGCATAATCGGCCAAATTGAGAATTGCAGGCTTTATGCGCCATAATCAGTCAAACTGAAAATTGCAGGGAACTATGGAATATATAAATAGGAATATATAAATAGGAATAGATGGTAAAATTAATCGAATCGAAAAGCTCCTCCTAGGATCCAAAAAAAAAACAAGAACAGAACAAAAGGATCTAGGAGTAATATGATTAGGTTTGATGATGTGACCCTGTGATTTGAGAGTGCGTGACGATAAAAAAAAGGAATTACAGCGACTAAGTGCAAGGTGGATTATAGAAACTCATCACAATAAAAGCTCGAAAGAATACCTAGTATACCTACCAATAGATTTTCTCGACTAGAACTGCTTCAGACAGTCATTTATGGGTTGTAGTACCCGTGATTATGGGCTTTGGTTGCAAGCAAACCATCAAGACTATCGATAAATGGAAAACTTAAGAGAGCAACAAATAATAAGACATCTATTTCTGAAGAAGATTTTAAATTTCGTTTATATGATGCAAGGGAATCCAATCATGCTTATTGCAAGTAGGATTTTTTGGATAATTCATCAACTAAGACTATAACCAGATTGGCGTACCCTGGTCATACAATTTCGAATTCACAGTGCTAGGAAATACCATGGAAATGCATCTAGCTAAGAGACATGCACTTTATTTGAATTAGTTGCAAACTGGAAAAGGAAGATTAAGAAACAAGTTGAACACACTGGCTGAAAGCCTCACAAGGCACAGGTGTAAGAGCAGAAATGGCAATAATATTAACATGTCTAAACCAACAGTTCAAACTTCTGATTTTATCATTTCCGAGTACAAAATTAAACTGCATATTATATGCTGACATTTAGTTTTTTTTTTCTCAGCGATTGGAAATAATATGCTGACATTTAGTGAGTAGGATATGATAGGAATTAAATAAAAATAGCATGTTCTTTCATGTATCATAAGCTAATTAACATTTCATTTCAAGTGTGATGGAACTGCTATGACCATGTACCATATAATAGCACAAAATCAACAATCTAGAAATTAAGTACCTCCAACTGCTTCAAGATAGACTCGTTTGGGATGGCGCAAGATGCCAAGCTGATAGACGCGTCAAATCTCTCTAGTATTGTTATTGCTTCAGGACAACTCGGCATCAAGATCTTTATCTGCAGGAAATATGTTGCAATGCTCAAATACTATTCCTCTACATATAATAGACTTGTTCAACAAAGAAAGGAAATCTGACCTCAAAACCATTGAACATGACCTCAAAGAGGTCATAGAGATCTCGAATTTGGAAACTCGTCAAATGATCACATGAAGAAATCAAATTTGATAATTGTTTCAGAATATACGGCTGGTCTTCAGTACTTGAAGTCGAAGAAGACAGATTATTTTCAGATTTAACACAAAGTCCATTTGATTCCAATACCTGTCCATGAAAAAATTCGAATGAGAGAATTTCACCCATTTGCTTCTAGACAGCCCAGATTTGATTAAATAAATAGTAACGAGAATTGTAGTAGATTATGCTCTAAATTAGAATGAACATTTGTTCCCTTGAGAAATACAATAGTACACAACCTTACATATCATGTCCATACATGTTTAGATTCAATAAATCCATCAAATAATAAATATAATGCATCAATAATCAATTAAAAAAGCAAATGGAATATGAGGTTTGCATGGAAAGGTCGTCTCGGAAATAAAAAAAAGGTAGAGATACCATGTCAAAGAACAAAGAACTTTAAGTAATGAATTACCATGCTACACTGTTCTGAAACTGAATTTGTCCAAGGAATGTTTATGAAAACATTGACGATTCTAACATCCCATATAACTTTCTTATGGCTAGATAAAATGTAGCTGCAAAATAAATTATTATATCAAAATTATGAAGCATATACAATCTACAATTTTGTAGATTTGGCTATTAGCTTATCATTAGCATTAGTTGTTTAAATATAGTAAAGGCACAACAGCATTGGAAATAGCAAGAACTCACTCAGCCTTCGCCAACAGTCGAGTTTTAACATCTTCAATGCCATTTAGAGATGCCAGCACCTGTACCATGATTAATGCAGACTCAATAACTAGCTAACTAAACAATTATACAGTACAAACTATCTAAACTCACATCATATGATGTGGGACAACATATCATCCGTCCAAGAATTTCAAGTGCAGCCATGTAAAAATCGATGTGTAACATAAGTTATAAAGATAAGCAAGGAGCAGAAAACAATTTGCTGCATCTACTGATTACATTTTTAATGGCTGCATAAATATAAGAACTATGAATTGATGTTACTGTTACACAAAAATGGAATGGATTCCCTCGTCAATCAACAGTCAAAACTAGTGTTTTGAGTAAATGCCTCCTGACTTCAACGATTGTTGAGTGGGTTTAACTACAGTTTTAGTTACAACAAAAGACAGCCTTTTGTCATTGTTTGGTTTGTGTATCTGGGGAAACGTGTATCATGTAAACCCCACATTTCATAACCCCGTCAGCTTAACTAAAAATGGAACTTTATATTAGTGGGACAGAATCCAACATGTTTGTCATGGCAGAAGAAGCAAAATAACGGCATGGTTTTTGAGGTGAACTTAGGTAGAGCAAACAATAGCTTACCCTTTCACGTTGAAATGAAGACGATTTTAACACATCGAAGATCTCGAACAAATCCAGAAAAAAATCAGCATAGCAAGTAACTTCAAGTGGTTGAAGCATGACCTGTGTAAACAAGACTATCAGAAATAAGCATATACAAAAAGTAACAAGCACGGCAATTGGAGTTCCATAGCAACATAATGAAAGTACCTTTATTGATAACTGAACCTCTTGGCTGGGTGAGGTATCCACTTGGACTGAACAAGAAGGCTGCTCATTTTCCAAAACAATGTTCTGGATCGGAGACTGAAAAGAAAACGTCAATGACAGACAAATGAGCTTCAGATAAAGCTGACCATATGCAAATAAAGGTTATCTTTAGAGGTTGAAACTAACAAGAATTGTAACTCGTGTTAGACTAATAGGAATAGTTCCTATGTCACGTATTTGTTTTTTTTTGTTTTTAATTCTTCTAGCATAATGTCCGATGTACAATAACACAACAAAATCATATCCAAGAAATACTGTTTTGAGTGACATTTGTCAGCTCTGAATGATCATCCCAGCAAATCTAATGCATTGATGGTGTGATCTTCTAGTCACTTGGTGACTCAGAGACAAGTAAATTGATATGCTTCTGATTATGAAAATGACAAACATAAATTCGAATTTCTAGGACTCAATATGATGGATACAATAGTAAGCACAAAACAGAGCCTCAACATTCACTTCATCGAGACATTTCAACACTAAAATTTCAAATATGTACAAACGATAAAATGCAAACCCTTCTTATGTGTAGGATGGCTTTCTTGTTACGTGGACATATCATCTCAACTGAGTTGATGAGAACAGTAGAGCTCGCAAATTCGTCCCACAATTTACAATCAACCACGATTCCATTAACAATCACCTCAGCAGTGTCTTGGCTAGCACTCCTGAAATATTAAATAATTACCCTGGTAAATGATTATGATTGTAATCTCGGAACTGAGACAATATCACAAAGAAGCTACCATTCAACAACCATTTCGGAGCAGTGTTTCATGACAGAGGTAGTATAAAATGACAGTTCCCTTAGCTGAACCACTAAAACGAAACTAACACAGATCCTAGAATATCAGCGAAATTTTTTAAATGAAATTTCAATCCTTAGTTCTATATATATACTTGTTAAAAGGGTGAAGGACTGATAATGTCAAGTTCATACCAACTATGCAAAAGATCTATAAATGTGAGTCTCAAATGTATAAATCAACTAGATTCTGCAACTAAAACATAATGCTCAGCATCCCACATCAGACAGCAGAGTAGCAAGTGAAAATTTAGGAGCATATTATTATTGCAGAAGAAGCAATGGTTTAGAGTGAGACATATGAAATAACATTGAACAGAATATGTAAGATAGATAATCATACATGCTTCGCAGTGTAGCAGAAATCTCATGAATGCTAAACTTAAGAGCGCATATACAGATCTTTTCATTTTCAGCAGCATCCCCATTTGACGACACCAGAGGATGGAAACTTGTTTCCTCGTATAAATCCTATACAAAAGAAGACAATAAGTCTCTTAAAAATATATTCCAAGTTGCAACTACTAAAGCCCAGCTACCTTTATCACTTCATCTGAAACAACACCAGAGAATTGGCTAGAGTCATCTGTTCCTCCAGCACCCAGCATACCACGGGACAGCCAGTTCAACCATCCACGAGACTTCCTTGATGAATTCTCCTCATTATGTGAAGTATCAACAACAGCATTAACATCATTCGCTCCAATGTTGTTAACTGAAGAATCTAACAAGAACTCCTGCAGAAGCATCAAAGACACAACGTTAAACACACTGAATGTTGCTTTTGATGAGTCAAAAGAAGCCATTTAGCATTCAAAATAAGGTCTCGATTTGCTGAAAATCTGAAATTTAATAATAAGTAAGTCAACGAACAGTCATAAATAATATAAATACACGATGTATACACTATAGGAAATGATATATAACTACCTGCAACTCACATTCAGCAACAGACCTGAAGTTCAATATATCATCTATGTCAGATTCCTTCTCCATTTGCTCCAATTCATGAAGAATTGATTTATCTACTAACTGGTACAGTCAAATTCAGAAAAAACACAAGTGAGGACCAAGAAACAAGTAAGAAACTGGCTAAATTTTACCTTCAAAGCAAACTTCTGAAAAAATACCAAGAGGAAAAGGGGAAACACTACCACTACTTTACCATTGTCACAATTGTGGGACCAAATATAGAAATTGATGGTTAATTTAGAAGTATAACCATATTACTTCATTGGAGTGCCAAGTTCACGGATATCATTATCCACCCAACCATTTTTGGAAAACGTACATATCTAATGTACAAACAACTGAAAGACATTTTGTATATGGCTGACTATGAGTGAATGACAATACCTGTTCTTCTCTAAGACTCTGTAGTTTAGTTCTGTACAAGTTTACATACTTCCGGCGATAACTCCTGCAATTAAGATAACAAACTTTTTGCTTCATAGATGAAAAGAAATATTAATTAAGTGAAAGGAAATAATAACCAGACAGCCTATGAGAAGTTCCAGAAGACATGTTCGTACACACACAGAATATGATGTACCTTTAAATTTATTTCTTGACATATATGAGCATTTACGTTTCTCAATTTAAAAAATTCATGTAGCTGGCCCCAACGTAGTTTGAGCCTTTATGCCAAAATCCATAAGAGGACAAAGTATTTGTTCAAATTCATTAATTGCAAGGCATCAAATGGAACCTTAGCAATAGCAAAAAGGGTAGTCCATTGCACAAAAACCCATCATTGTAGGGTAGTGTCACTTATATATGCATCCTTTCCCTACTTTTGCAGACAATGGTTTTCAGGCACGAACCCATGACTTCAAAGTCACAAGGATTCGTTGCACCAAAGCTCACCTCAAAAGCAATTATTAACACACTGTAATAGATAGATTCAATATTATTTTTAAACATGACCAGAAAATCAATGTAGATTGAAGTTGCAGAATATTGCTTACTACAGCTTGGCAATAATTTTAGAGATAAATGGAGAATTTAATATAAGTTACCAACTCAAATCACAATTGAAACCATTTTGTTTGATTCTTATTGAATGCTCATTGATGTCCTAAATTTCTAAAACAAGAAAAGAAAGAATCCTAGGTTAGTGTATGAATCTCTAGTATAAAAGCTAAGGCTTTTTCTTGATATTGTATATAACGAATACACATATAGGTCCATTCTCGCCCTCGCCAAATAGGAAATAATCCCAAAGTTATTATATACATTATTTCTAATTGATACACTTCCCTAATATACATTTATATTCACTACATCTAGTATGCTCATTAGTATCCAAAAATTGTGGGATGACAACAGAAAGATGCAAGAACACGGAAACATAATGGTGGTAAGCTATATTGGGATATTCATGATTATGAGCAGTATCCCTTATAGATCTGACTATTAGGCTCTAATATTGACCATATTCTTGATTTTATTAAAAATAAATAAAGGCTATGTACGCCAAAGACTGTATAGCCCAGCAAGCACCGATCCAAATGATTATATGCATAATGTGTGCACATATATATGAGCAATTATGTTCAGACTAAATGTCCAACCTACTTTCCATATATAGCAAGCAGAATATTAAGTGTTGCATCTACAGAAATTTGCATAGAATCTTGACCGACAACTTACAGTCGCTGTCCGAAGTATCTCCATGAAGTTTTCTTAAGTTTCTTCCGGACATCAGATAGTACAGATTCTTGCGCATAGTGCCACCATAACTTTGGCCAACCACTGGATTTTTTGGATAAAGGGCAGTGCCAAGGACGATAACGTCCATACCTACATCGTCCAAGGACTACATTAATCAGGAACACAAACTAATCTACTCAGGTACATCAATCCCTCCACTCTGTTGAACATCAATGGTGAACTTACTTCTCCATCATTTCATATAAAATAAAAATCTATAAGAGCAACGATGAAACAGTGAACTTACTTCTCCCTCATTTCATATGTCGAAAGGTAATCCCACAAGATCAAGATCCGTTGAAGCTGAACCTCATTCAAAGACATGACCTAATGAAGTTGAAAAAAGATTTTGAAAATGATCTATAGCATGTTAATGAGAAAAGGGGGCAGCAAGTAACTGAGGAAAGCACCAACCAAGCCAGTCAGCTCAGCACTAATGGAATATTGTGGAGAATCATCATCAAGCTTCCCTGATCTGTTAACCTAAGGAAAAAAAAGACATCCAAAGGCGAACCAACACAGTGAGCAAAAAAGAAGAAACAATGTAAATCTTAGCACTATTAATAGAACCCTACAAGTCCTACAATACTTCATGTTGCATAAAGCTGAATAAAAACCTACACATTCAGAAGAACATCAATAAAACATATACAGGTTAAATACAGCAGTAGTTCCACAATTTTTGTACTCAGTTAGAAACCCAAACTTGTAGGAAGCAAAAATAATGCATTACACACATCTATCCAAGTACATTTTGTTATCTTCATCTTAATAAATACATCACAAGCAATTCACCAAATTTAATCACATACTCATGCATTTTTATCAAAGCCACATACCCATACTGATACAGACACGTCACATGGTGCCAATATGTGGTCATGCTTGTTGCATTCAACTCTTGCATCGCCACAAAACTTGGAGTTCCAAACATGTTCCATGCTCACCAAGTCAACAGCTCCTTGAGACGTGCTGCAATAGATCTCCAAACCAGTAACCTCAACAACTTTGTTCACTTGGGCCCCTCTCGTACTAGATAATCTATTAAGGTAAGAATTATAAGATGGGATCAGATAAATTAGTTAAAATGGATACTAAAAGTCGAATATCCAGCTTTAGTACAGATGACAATTTACGTGAAACAGATAATATCATCAGTTCATCATGCCAAAACAAGTATTGTAATGTGCTTAAGATCAAATGCAAAACTATGGCCACCGCATGCACTGAAAGTCTGAAACAGTACAAATGATAGAGATAAGTTATGACACAGGTCAGAGTCTGCGTTGTAAATTTTCAAAGAGATGATGCTATATGCGATACTTTGTTTACAGGAGAAAGTAAGGAAAGAGTATTGAACTACCAGACATTAGAAATTAACCTAAAAGATTACCCAACCGGATTTTGCTTCATTATTGTCAAGCTAGAAAGCCTAATACCGAGCATAACATTCACCTGCAAACATTAGGCATAAGAGAATCATCAACATCAAACCAATGTCAAACTTGAACCAATATGCATAGTTAACATATAACTTCTGTTAAAGACAACATATTACGCAGGCTTACAGTTTCAAGAAGAGATGTTTTGGTCGATATTGTTAATGTATATAATGTGATGTTATACTAAACGGTGTTTCTAGGGAGTTGGTAACTGAGAACCAAATGAGTATATTGGGCTTCTCAAACCTCTCCTTTGATTTCATTCTCGTATTATTAGTGGTATCTTTTCACATGCATAATTCTAGCCACCTTCCCTCAAAATCATGCAATTGGAATCTTTTCAGCGCACCAAAGCCTTTTAAATTATAGATTTTAAATACATATTTTAAATTACTATAATCAAACATTGGATAAGCAATTTATAAGAGTAAGGATATGCCTTCCAAAACTAGCACTGAACAAAAAGAGTAAACGTTATGGACTATTAGCCACAAACTATTGCAAAAATATTAACATATGTAGAAGTGGTTGAGGAAAACAATCCATAAAATCCATTGATGTGATTAGAAATAACAATATGTGATATAATGCGTTGAAGGAGATAAGCTAAGAAACAAAAGAGGGTCACTTACTGAGTCAGTTTGCATGTCACTGTAGAGGACATGGAAATTTCTAATGGATAAATGTATTTTGTCAAGAACCTGAGTATAGCTAGAAATATTAGAGGTGATTAAGCATAAAATAAAATTTCATAGAAGATTGACATAGACTGATGTCAAGATAAGCAAGAATATGAAGCACACTGTCACTACATATGAGTTTATCGCTATCATTAGCAACAAAGGGGAAGACCCATGAATGCAGCCTTGCGCCTCCTTTTGCAGAGAAACTGTTTAATGTGGAATTGACAACAGGCAGATTTTAAAATCCCCACGCCCCCTGTACATGACATGTTCCCCGTTTAGGATTTTATCCCACGCTGTTCAAGTATGAGATTCACTGCTCCCCATTCAGAGCCTGTTTTAGTATTAACTATACAAATATATTTTTGAAAAATTGTGTTTTGACATGAAATTTAAAAGTTATACCAATATAGCATAACTATAATTCCAATGAAATTTATTTGTTCTCCCAATGAATGATATCACGTTTTTTCAAAGGGGTGGTACACATAATCTCGATTTTGTATAGATAACTATTTTAAAATAAAAATAAGGTATTAATTTATCCAGTTAGATCAGGGAATGGTCTCCAGAATCTGCACCCAATACTCAAAACAGGTAGGAAAGATTCATGAATCCGACCTGATACCCAAATCCAACCTGAACAAATAGGAGGCATCTGATACCCTTCCGGTTCGGATTAATTTTCTTTCCCTAGTTTCCTGACTTGAAACTTTACCTTTGATGTGTATAATAACAAAGACAATATTGAACTTATATAAAAATCGCAAAAAAGGTGGTCACCTTTGCAGTAATGTATGACATAAATGATTGTCCAGCTTGATTATCTGCAGAAAATGACACTAGACATAAGCAAGACACATACCTAAATGAGCACATAGTCAAATGTTCACATCACTGCATCCATTAAAGCTTGAGTGCCCACTACTGTTTAAATCTTCTAATTAACCAAAAAGCAATTATGTTGGGAAGGCCAGGGCTCAGGGTAATAGTAAGTAAAAATAAGACAAGCAGGACATAGGTTCAAAGGAGTATGGGAAGTCATTAAATCTTCAACTGGATTCCATAATTCAGGATTTCTTAAGGGAATATCATTCATCAAATGTGAATGGAATATCTCCAAGAGACAAAACTTGTTGGCAACTGATGTGAAGGAAGGCAAGTACTGCAACATTCTGCCATACTCTTCGTCAGCCTGGCAGCAACAACACCTCATTTCAACTCATAAGTGGGTAAGAGAAAATTCCATTCCAATTTCCTCTTCTTTTCATTAATTTGATTTATAGTAATATCATTACATGCTAGAAAAACAAGTTTCATGTGAGAAGGTCAATCAGAATAACTATAGAAAAGAAAAGACATAATTTGAAACAAATACATTATGCATACCAGCGGCAGCAAGTAGAATACAATTACAATAACTCACCACACACGCGTCTCGAGAATTTGCCCAACTCAGCCGCAACAAGTTTGGCCTTTTTTCCAGCAAACTCCCGTCTTTCAACAGCATCCACGCTCCACTGACCCAGGAAAAACAAGTGGCCACTTACAATTCAGTACAATATTTTTTCCTACTATTCAAAGGAATCTTCAAATTTTCAATGTGTATTTGCAATGTAAATGGTCATATAATGTACAGAACGGTCATTATATAAAGTTGTAATTCCCCTTCTGTTAGGATAAAGTTTAAAGGTCCAGAATAACATGTCTTGTTTCTTTTTCAAAGAATCATTACTTGTGCGATAAACAATTACCTCTAGGTCATCCCTCTTGGATGCACGGATAAACACATCTTCTAGAGTGATTATAATGGGCTCAAATCCAACCTTTGTCCACGGAATTGTGATGCTCAACTTCCCAACCCGACCTGTTAATGAGATAATGTCTATGAAAAATATGTGTGCTTGGAAAGCATAAGCGTAGTTTAGATAACTAGGATAACAGAATAATTAATAATGGAAATGGAAAAGAAGTAAACATTGGTGAAACCAATGGGACATATAAATGAACAGAAAGAAGCTATTATTTATCATCTTTATAACAAACTGGTCTTAATTCACTAAAAAGCTTTTTTAACTTTCCATCTTCTCCAAGTCTTATATCTGAAAGAACCCTGTACAATTATATCAAAATATTATGTAGCACCCTAGTCTAAGAGATTGCAATAAAAGAGCTTCTGAAGCTTGTTAACTTGAACCCTGGTGGCCAGGGTTCGAGTCCCGGTAGCGGTTCCCTTTTCTTCCAAATTATATTGGGCCTCTCTCTATCAACTAATGTTGGGTCAAGTCACAACAGTAGAGCTCCCTTCTTCATAAGGGAGGTCTTGAGCCCAAATATTGATACATTGCTGATAAAAAATATTGCAATAGAAGAGGCAATAGCCAGTAATAGCACAAGCAGAAGACAGATGAATACTACGATACCTTCCTTTAAGGAAAAGGGCAACTGAAGGTAATCAAAGGCCTCAAGAACCAACTCCATGTTCTCCATAAATACTTCTCCTACAAGAGAAGACGGAAATAAGTTTCAATACAACATGAGAAAATAGTACTTCAATGCGAAAAAAGGTTTTTGGATTCAGGGTTTGAGTAAACTAGCTGTTTCCACTTCTAATAACTCTCACGGTGGAAAAAATCCATATTTGTAGCAAAACAAAGACAACAGTGATAGCAACCTAAATTTTGATTCGAACAAGCGAGAAAGATGGAGAAAAAGACCTTCCCAAATGGCTATTTTGAGATCCCGCTCCTGGATGTTTTTGACATATTGGCCAAGAAACCCCAGCAGCGCCTTTTTAGCCACATCCTTAAGCCTTTGCATCGCTGATTGTCTTCTTCTTCAGTCTATTCTATAATTGCCTTTCGCATAATATAACATCTCGGAGAAAATAAAGACTGAAACAACGATTGCCAATGATTAAAAACAAAAGCAAACACTAAGGTTTCTGAATCGTAATCAGGTATGTAATCAAGAAAAAAAACTAGGTCATCAATTCTGGTTCAATTCGTAGATTGATTCGAAAAGAAACTTCTAGTTATTTCGCGTCGTGTCCAGTTCATGAACAAATTGAAGCGGACTCGAAACAAAATCAGAATATGTACCTTTATACAATCGTGTGGTTCAGAAGAAAGAGTAGAGATGCGAAAACGGAGGAGGAAGACGGTGGCCGGCTCTGCGCTTATAACTGTGTCGCTTCCAGGTTTTGGTTTTTGTTTTTGCTTCACAAGCAATACAGACTCACTCGACTGGCTTGCGGCTTCAGCTTCTCAATATGGGTCGAACCGTATACCCAAACCCACCGGACTACGGGTTCGTGTATGTGGGTGCTTAAAATTAGCCGAAAACTGGAAAACTGATCAGAACTGGACCGGTCATAACTAGAACCGAGATGAACTGGGACGGTTTTGGTTCTGATTTGTCAAAACTGAAATGGCTCGGTTATGTTTTCGTTTTTGATTTCTCATAATCACGGTTAACCGGACTGATCGGTGGTTGTCCAACCAGTACAAGTAAATTTCAATCTCACCCTTCATTTTTCATATAGATCGATAGCCACCATTGAGCCATTTGGCTCACTTATCTCTCTTCAATATTCCTTCCTTCCAATTTCCTTCCCAAAAGGTTTTAGTCAATTCTTCCTTTCCTTGGCATAAACAAATGGATCTTGCAACCTCATACAAAGGGAATCAGCTTCCAAATAACCAGACTAAGCATCCAGATCTGAATATGTTGTGGTTTTTTTGTTCATCAACGATAGAGGAGGTGGTGGTTACAGAGGAAGCAGCGACGAAGCAGGGCGGCGGAGAAGCAAAAAATAGGGTTTTGAAATATTTTTTCGATTAATTTTTAAAATCATAACCAGTTCTGATTAAACCGTAAAACCAACCTAATTTTACAGTTAACCGAAAGTCTAGTCTCATCCTAATTTCGTCCGATCTCGGTTCCGAACTTTAAAAACCAAACACCATCAATTCAATGTTCAGTTCAAGTCACCAATTTCGGTTCACCGCATATAAGCATCTCTAGTATTTGGGTCACCGAGTATTTATGAATCGGACTATTCTATCAAACCGATTCATTAACGAATGTCTAATCTAAAATCTTTTTTTGTAGACAATAAAATAATAAGATCATCTCATTTTACTATAGTTTAGTATATACTCTCCCTTAACTGCAATTGAAAATATTAGCGAATTGGTTTTTGGGATGGAGGCGACGAAAGGGTCGAGTCTGGATAGATTCAATCCAGAGTTCTTTCAGAGTTTTTTGGACATGTTAAATGGAAATTTGTTCAGGAAGTTTGAGCATTCTTCCAGACAGGAGTTCTTCTTCCTATAGATCATAATGAAACAAGTATTCTTCTCATTCCTCATATGGACCGTAATGAAACAAATATTACTCTCATTCCTAATATCCAAGCTTCGTCTTGCGTGACATATTTGCACCCTATTACCCTTTGTAACATTGTCTACAATGTTATCTCTCATTAACTGACTAATAGTCCGGCCCATTCGTCCATTTTTGGTGTCTGCTCTGAAGGTTGACATGAGCAAGACTTATGATCTTCTAGAGTTGAGTTTTATTTTAGGCATGCTCAACCGTTTGAGTTTCAGTACACATTGAATTACCCTAATTGACGCTCAGATATCCTCAATCTCCTATACGATGGTCTAAAGTGGCAGGCGGATCCTATTGTCTTCTTTGGCCTATGGAATCAAGAAAGGTGACCATCTATAACCTTTTACTTTTATCATTTGAGTGGAAGGTTTATCCTGTCTAATTTCATAATATGAGAGGCATGGATGGATATTAGATTGCAAGATTTCCAGAGGAGCTTCTTCTATATCTCACCTCTTTTTTTTTTGTAGATGATGATTATATTTTTGCTAAGCGAGGCCTCGAGAATCTAGGAAATGTTCTCCATCTACAATTGAGCTTTTAAAAATCTCATCAACCGGACAAATCAATGGTTTTTTAGTCCAAATACGACATTTTGGTATGGAATAATGTTGTATCGATCTTGGGTTCTCTGGAGGAGACAAATTCAGCGACATACCTTGGTCTTCCAAACATGGTGGGGCAGAGTAGACACTAGGCTTTAGGGTACTTGTAGGACCAAATTATATCTCGAACGAACTCGCGGGATACTCGGTTATTGCTGAAAGCGGAGATAAGATTATGATCGAATGGGTCATACAACCGATTCCTACTTAAACCCTTAGTGCTTTCTATTTTCTTGGTGGTCTTTTGGAGGCCATTAAGCACATTTTTGCGCGATTTTGGTGGACATTGATAGAATTAATGAGGGATATATTATTTATGTTGTACAAGAGACTTCTATTTATAGAGGATATTGATAGGTTGTTGTGAAGCGCCTTTTAATCAATCAAGTATATTTGTAATTCCGGCTTCAATCCGGGTTGATTTTCACATGAATCAAATTAGGGTTCGCCCTTAAGCAAATTATATTTGAATTGTGCAACAGAAATTTAAATGCCAAAGATTTGTATTGTGTGTGATGGGGACAATTCAGACAAAAGTAAATAGTAACATGTAAAGGTAAGATTTGGTTGTGAAACAGTTAACTAGCAACTACGGGTGCTAGACCGACAACTCAATGTCAATCCACAATTACAGGTTAATTTTAATCATGCGGTATTATCGGGACTACGCTATAAATACATTACCCGCCTCTCAGTGTTGGATAATGTCTAATTTCATATTTGACAATTTGAAAACCCTCTCGGGAACTATGCCCAATTCTCTACATCATTTTGAAGGAATTCTATGGGTTCCAATCAAGTAATTTCATGCAGCGGAAGCATAATTTAACCATGGATTACACTAGCTTAGATATTCATGCATATTAATTTTCAGCATAAAATTATAATCATACCTTTGGTAATTTCGAATCTCAAAAGCAAAACCAAAATGATGTGCTCTCTATCAAGTCGACACAAGCGACGCGATGATCTCGGGATCAAAACATTCAAGCAAGGTTTACTAGTTCTTGCTTGAAGGAGACAAGAGAGAGAAGAAGAGAGAGAAGAAGAGAGCTCGGCCGGCTAGGGTTAGGGGAAAGAGGGGGACCGAATTAGGGCATATATAATTATATTCCCTAATTCATTCATTTCCCTTTTAGGTTTTGATTAATTTTA
>JAYMTP010004435.1:0-14933 GCA_036897365.1 Geranium brycei
TAATTATGCTATTGATGAAATTAAATTTTTAGTTCTCTTGCCTGCTTGGCGTAGTGGTCCGAGTACTCATTCTCTAGGTTCGAGATTCGCTGGGACACCTTGGGTGGGTGGGTTTATGGGTAAACTAGGATTAGTTGTAAAAATCGTCAAAAAAAAATTTAGTATGAAATTTAGTTTTTCCAACAATATTCAATATATGTGTGGAGAAATTAATTTGCCACCTTTTTATTTTAGGGATGATTCCAGATAGCTACACCTAGATATTGCTGTTTTTTTAGGTATGTACTCCTAAAAAAATTTTCCCCAGTTGACTACGCCTAAGATGTGCAAAATTTCCACTTTGCACTTTCCGTCCAATTCGTTAATTTTTAACCATTTTAACATGTAAAAAGACTAAAATAGCCTCACATATATTTCTAATTTTCAAACTCCTCCACCTCTTCTTTCTCTCGCCCATCTCTCTCCCTCGTCTCTTGTAACTTATACAGTAACTTCAATTAAATATGAATGAATCAGCCAGCTCCAATTGAGTTGAGCTTGAGCCGATCCATTTCTACTCAAATATTATTCTTAATTTTCAACCCCCAAAAAAATATTAATTCAAGTTAAACTATCGCTTAATTATAAGTAATAAAAATCCCTAATCACATAGACATTCTAAAACCTGGAAATATAAGACCCAAAAGCTTCAAATTCCTCACTCGCTCTCGACTTTACCTTTCAACGAAGTCCCATTTCTTCTCAATCTCAAGAAATTTCGCAGAAATGGCGGAGCTTTCAAAGACCTACGCGTGCATGCCCTCAACGGAACGAGGCCGGGGGATTTTTGATTTCTGGGGATCCGAAGACCAACTCCATCGTCTACACCAATGGCAGATCGGTGATCATTCTGAATTTCGATCGACCGCTCGAGGTCTACGGCGAGCACGCCTACCAGGCCACCGTCGCTCGCTTCTCGCCCATCGGCGAGTGGGTCGCCTCCGCCAACGCCTCCGGCACCGTCCGGATCTGGAGCTCGCGCGGCGACCATTGACATGGTCGCCGGTTCGAGCTTTCATGTGAGTTGTTGTGGCATTTTCATTTTCTTTGCTGTTTGGTTGATGGGAAAATGAAAAGGAAAGCAAAAAACATGATTTTGGAATCTGGGCTGTTATGGTTTCGCTTGAATTAGATAATAGGGGCTGGCCCAATTGGAGACATGGTTTTGCCTGATTATTCCTCTATTTTCGCATCTAGCACCATTTTCTCAACAGTTTTCTCTTTTCTAACAAAAAGCCCACTTCTAAGTAAGATGAGCTTTCAAATCAATTGCCAATGCACTGTGAAAACAATCTGCTTGATAGGTGTTTTTGCTGATAATTGTGTCATCAGGAAGGTTCATATTTCTCGATTATGGATCCATATGGAGAGAGATGGGTGAGAGAGAGAAGAGGTGGAGGGCATAGGTTTGAAAATTAGAAGCATATATGAAGGCATTTTAGTCTTTTCACATGTCAAAAATGTTAAAAATTAACGGAATTGGATGAAAAGTGCAAAGTGAAAATTTTGCACATCTTAGGCGTAGTCCGCTTGAAAAAAAAATTATAGGAGTACCTATCTGACAAACAGCAATATCTACGTGTAGCCACCTGAAATTATACATTTATTTTACATAATTATGTCAATTATCTTATAATAATAAGTTAAAATTTAAAATACAGTGGATTAAATATTTAATAAACTCATATTTTTGGGTTGAAAACAGTTGAAATATTATGTAAAATGGACCAACGGAAAATGTTGGGCTTTTATTGTGGCCCATTGGGTAGTTAGGTTGACCCGACTCAACCAATAACCCGAGACCCGACAAGAGGAAGTCGGGCCGAGTATTGGGTATGGTCTCATGGACCCGACTATGATCGGGTTGGGTCCAATATTGGTCGAGTCCACCCAACCCGACCCGATGGACAGCCCTACAATGTGCACCTTTTAGTAGTTATTTTGCATTTCAGTAGATCATTTACACTTTTTCAGTAAAATGTTTGCAGTTTTGTTATTTTCGTTTTCGTGATAGTGTTTAATGAGTTTTGAGTTCGATTTTTTATTATAATTTGCAATTTTGTTATTTTCGTTTTCACGATAGTGTTTAATGAGTTTCGAGATCAATATAACATTCAGTTCAGTAAAACGTTTAGACATTTAAGTAGAACGTAACATTTGGCCATTTCAGTAGAATATTCAACATATTTGTAAAATAATTTAAACATATGAACAAAAACTCAGATAATCAACACAAACACCCCATTTTGTATCAAAACAAATCATAAATATGAATCCTAGTATGCTTTCACTATAACTTTTGCATTTTCAGTAGAACAATTTTGTTATTTTCTATTGAAATGCAAACATTTTACTGAAAAATGCAGAAATTCTACTGCGAGCAAGCGTGAAAAAATACATAACTGTCTCTCATTTAAGTGCACAGCTCGCGCTGCCACGTGTCGCACGCTGTTTTAATCTCGCTAGATGAGCGGCTCATAGTGCGTTCGGACGTTTAGACACTCAACTCCGTTCGTAGTGGAGTGTGTCCCGACTATAAAAAAAATTCAAAACCACATTACCTCTTTTTTCGTAATCATTTATCTCTTTCGTCAAGTGGTTATGTTTGCTTTGCCGCCTCCGATAAATCTTAAAACCACTATAATCAATATTTTCTTCAATTTCTTCTAAATATTTCTTAGATTCCACATTACCACTTCACTCTACACTTTAAAATCGAACATACCACCACTCAATTTGAGTTTATGTAGAATTTCACTAATTTCACTTTGTCGTCTCGTATTCCTCCAACAAGATCCACGAAGTGTCGTCAATTATTGAGTCCACTATAGGCGCACTTAGTCTGTAATTTTTTCCAAAAAAAGTTAGAATTGTCCAATTCCAAAATAATGGTGAAAAATGACTACACTTGTCAATGATTCACTTTCAAAAAACTATCAAATAATAATTGTGACAGATCCATATAAATTATCCACTTTGCAAATAACTAAGTGACAATTGTTCATTTAACATACTTATCCTTGCACAGTTTAATTGCAATATATGTACCCTTATATTTGTACACTCCCAACAGGGTTACAACCCACCGGTGCAATTGTAAGATTGAAACCATTAAAATGTCCCATCGAGGACTTTAAAGTTGACCATTCATAATAGAAATTTGTTACAATCAGTTCATTAAACATTTGATCCTATAAGAGTTGAAGGAAATATTTTGATAATCTAATTGGCATTTTATTTTTATTTAATGTATTAAGCATATCACTTTGTTCAGATTGAGTTTTCAGGTTTGTTTTGTTATATTTTAATTTTATGATTATACAAATGAAAATCATTTTTACGGTGAATATGAATCAATATTAACCGTTAGATTAATAAAATATAGGTCTCAAATTAAACTTCGGTAAACTTGAATTGAATTACATTTAAAGGAGAAGACAGTTTGACACCAAAACTATATGTTTCTAACTTTGATACACTCAAGTATTAATTTATCTTTTTCGCACACCCAAATTCGTCCTTTTCCATTTAATTAAGTGTCTCAAATCTTGAGTAAATATGAGGAAAATGACAAGTTGGATGTTCAGAAAAGGTAAAGTAATATGTGTGTATCAAAATTAAAAACGTAAATTTTGGGTATACAAAGTTATCATTTCCCCATAAATTTATTTATAATTAATGACATGTTTTAATCTCATCTCTTTATTTTATTAATCCACTGACTAAAATAATTCCTAATTTGCACTAAAAAGAGTGGTTTCCACATTGTTAAGTCTCTAATTTATAGGAATTAAAACAATTTTTAATATCCGAGCACAAATAGTCATACATAAAGGGGTAAATTAAAGAAAAATTAGTTTACATATCAAATTAAAACAAATGCAACTACTTTTAAACATTCTACCAAGATAACAAGATAAACGTACCAAATACAAGTCAAGAACTACAAATTAGACACCCTCACCAACCCATCTTCACAACACAATTATTGCCGATAAGTATTTGTAAAACATTTATAAAATTACGCTAACAGATGCAACTAAAAGCTACAAAACATGATTGGTTAATTACTCAGCTAACTCTAAATCTAAGCAGTTGTTTTTCCCTTATTTTTACTGAAAAGGAGGTGGGAGAATAGGAGCACCAGCCCAGTAAGGTTGTGGTGTTACTGGTATATTTGATGGGTTATTAAAATCTTCCATGTTGAAGAGATAGTTGCACTCCGCAATCTGCTGGTGATGGTTTGTTGTTGCTCTTGGCTTGATCGTGTTTGCTGAGTTGCTTCGGATTAACTCTGATGTGCTCTCCACCGTCTCTTCTCCAGTGGACCTCCCTTTCTTCTTCATTGTCATGCCTTGATCTCTCAACATGGATTTTAGTTTCAATACCTGTTACATTCATGAATCGTGATTATTAGATCCCGACCCACCAAAAAGTAAATATCAAGCTGATAGGTGATGACAGTATCCACATCTTTTCAATCCTTCTCACATGCATGAGAGATTGAGAAATGTAAGAAGTTGCATATGCAAACAATAGTTTAAGTCAGGCTATATTTTGATTCGAGTCTTGTGAATGGAAAAAAATTATGCTAACCTCTTCTTGGAGCCTTTGCTTTTCGGTGGAGATGGCATCGAATTCCTGCTTGAGGCCATCGTATAGGCGCTCAAGCTGCTTGGCTTTCCACCTGGCGCGCCTATTTTGGAACCAGACAGCAACCTGACGAGGCTGGAGGCCGAGCTCACGGGACAGCTTCATCTTCCTCACAGGGTCAAGCTTGATCTCCTCCAAGAAGCTCCTTTCCAGAGACTCTAACTGGTCAGTTGTCAGGCGCTTCTTCTTCTCCATATTCATCAGAGCCCCATAATCAATGCTCTTATCTGTCACCTGAACCATCCCATGTAGTGTCTCTGTTGACATTGACATTGCCGGGTGCTTCACCTCCATGCCTGAAAATTAGCAATCCAGAAAGCTATTGATCAGAGGCTTGTCCAAGAAAGTAAAAGTTGACATGAAGGAGCATACCAACATCACCTTAAAAGGAAATGCAGAGAGATCTTATTCTATGTCCCAATAGAGAATTTAAAAGATGCCAAAAAGTAACTGCGTAACATATGTTTCCAAATCCATGTATCTAGTTAAGGACTTTCCACATGCAGTGTTCTAAACTTTCAGCTCTAACATAGTTTTCCCTCCTCTTAGACCTAAAATGACTATTCCACAAAATTGAAAATGATCATGCAAAAATGTTGATATGGGACATCTACACCTACTGACTTATACATGTGAAATGACAAGAAAGATAAAGAAAGCGAAAACGAACGGAGATTGAAGATGGGTGTACCTGAATACTGATCATAGTTACAGTTATAAAGGAAGCTAAAGGGAGACTCGGCTGGACGGCTAACAAAGGTTTTAAGGTTGGTGCCACCATTCCAATCCATATTGATCAGCTTCTCTCTGTCTCTGTTCCTCTACCCTGTTTCTTGTTATATGGGAGGAGCTACTGATAGGGGTAGGGAAAGAGATCAAAGGCTGTGTACGTGTCGATTTAGATTCACTTTTGGGGTGCAAGAAAGCTTGAGTATAGGAGGGAACAAGGAGTGGTGTCTGTTATAAGGAGAGTATGATGATGATGAGGTGAAGAGATATAAGCAAGATAGAGTGAGAGAGATAATAGAGAGTTTAATCAAAGGTCACCATCTGGTCCCAAAGGAGGACCTGCTGGGCTGTTCCTACTTCCTACACAAACTGACAATATGCCCTCCCTTTCCCATGCCTTGGCCTCACTACAATTCTCCTTCTTCCCTCTAAATAACAATTGAAAACAGTGTCTTGTGTGTAGAGGATATATAGTCAAGTAGATTATGCATAACTAGGTGAGGCCAAGAAAATGCAGCTTAGCAAGGCAAGGCTAGTTCGCATAACCTGCAATGTCTACTGCATCAATTAAGTATCTACAAATAAAACAAGAGAGAAACAAGTTGGCACCATTCATCATATGTGTCACCCTTAATGAACTTACACTGCAACCAAAGAGGAAAGGGCTCAGTACTATTACTATTGTGCTGGGGCTAAATCCTCTCTCTCTGGGTAGCTAGCTAGGGTTGGCTTGTTGAGATTGTATTCAATGAGCTCTGATCAACAAGTACACACAGACACAAGGAAATGGCATCTTTCTAAAACCAAAGCGTGAATTGGGTAATGGTAAGGACAATAAGCATATCCATATGAGACCCCTAAATTCTCTTGAAAGAGATTAGACACACAAGACCAGCTGTTTCTCCTTCAAAAGCTCTCTTCTTTGTGTGTGCATTAATTACAAGGGTCTCTGATAACAACAACACCTCATACACTAAACCCTAATTATGACCAATTTCCCTAAATTTCTATCCATCCCAAAACCACAAGAAGACATAACTAACAACTAAATTTCCAAATGCCCACAACTTTAAAGAGCTATGTGAATTAAATCTCTCAGAGGAAATTCGTCGAACACCTTGCATGCATAAAAGGTACAAGCAGGGAAAAACATCCAATTGTTATCTTCTTTTAGGTAAAACTCAGAATTGCATCTGCCAAGACTAACAGTGATTGGTGAATTGCACAGTCTCACTCTCACATACATATATAGTGAAATTGAAATTGAAAGAGTAACAGAGAATGATAGAAAGATTCTAGTGGGATTGGAACTATATCTTTACCCGCCTTGAGTTCTGTGTGAGTAATGAGAAGGCTGAAGCCGAGCCGTGACCCGCCATTAACGCTTCTGAGCTCTCATCTTTCACTTGCCATTAATCTTTTTGGCTTGCCCAAGTTGGTTTCTGCGGGAGGGGCGTCACAACCAATCTACATACATGTTAGAAGCTGCTTCAGAATCACATTCTTTTCGTTTCCACACTGATCCATCTTGTGTTTCAATCTTTGGAGAGATTGGTGAAATATTATCAACCATATTTTATTTTATTTTGTCGTATAAATTATCATGTTCTATTCTCAGCATAGTGTAGGGATGACTTTGGGACGGGTTTAGTAATTTCACATCTCGTCCCAAAATTAGGTCCTGTCCCAAACTCGTCCCATTCTTTAATATTTTACTTTTTAACCCGTTTCGACAGGTATAAGTAATTTGCAAGTCTCGAATCCGCCCCAAAATCAATTATTCAAATTTTCTCTTATAACCTGTTATGCATTATATGATCATCACACATAACTTTACATACAAATAGCAAGCTATTTATGCATAAAACATAGTTTAGTAAAGCATATTTTGCCAAAAAACAATAAGGAAGTATAATTTTATGATAAAATTGATAATGTGTGAAATATAAAATCAAGCATTAAATCAGTTCGGGTACATTCTAATTTTAGAAAATAACAATTGCAACATCGCAAATCAATTATGGGTCCATTACAATTTTAAAGAAAAATACTAATGCAACATCGCGTTTGAAGTCTTCACAAAAATGAGAGAACACTGAACCGTGTATGCGCGAAAAATCAAACCTAACAGAGAAGTATATATAGAGAAACAAAAGAACGGAATTTCTAAATATGGTATAATTTATTTTTGAAAAACCTAATTAAGATCAATTAGTTAGTAATGTATTCTTTTAAATACAAGTATAATATCATTGTTTTTTAACATACATCGGGGCGGGAAGGGGTGGGGTGGGTACTGGTACCCGGCCCCTACCCTGACCCAACTAGATACCCGCTTGTTTTCCCCATTACCTGTTTCGTTACCCGAAATTGCTTACTCGCCCTGCTTTTAATAGGGTTGGGTCTATGGGTTACTCGTCGGGTTTGGATATTTTTGCTATTCATATCTCAGTGTGCTTATCTACAAATAGATTAAACATGCCCCCTATAAGTTTTTTCGAGGATAATTAAACTTGTCTATATTTCATTTTTCTAAAGAATGAGTATATTATTTATATAAGAATTTTTTATTATGAATTATTCAGTATCTTATATAATTAGTCAAAATAGACGAAAAATGTGTCATGTGCTGGTTGTGAGATCTCTCCTACTGTCAAAATAAAAAAATATTTTATACAAAATATTTTTATTAAATAAAATATTTTATTATTACGTATATTTTTTAATATGATTCATATCAAAAATAAAAGAAAATGATATGAAGCGTTCAATTTATTTTTAATGTTTTACATGAATTATGTTCTGTTTGTTTTGTAATAATATGTGGAAGAAGAGGAATGATGAACGGTTAAATTATACGTTTATCTCGAATGGAAGCTAGGAGTAGCTAAAGTAGGGTACTTGTTACCATTAAGTGTAATATATGTGGACAAAACACACAAGTACACTGTGATGTGATGATGAACATTGTACTCTTACCGTTTCAATTTATGAACTCAGTACCACACTGATCTGATCACATTACACCATGGGAGGGATTGGGTGGTTGTCTTTAATAAGTTTGAGTCCATACATTATATTAACACAAATCTGCCTTCTTAATTTATTACGTTATATTGTATTTATTACTATTCAAGTTGGACAAGGCATCACAAATATTTTATTTAAGACATTCATGTCTAGTTGGGTAAAATTAAATCTAAGGTGAAAGAGTGTGGTTTGGAAACAAATTTTAATAAAATTGGATCAAACCATTATATGAAAACAAATCCGAAAACCTATTTTAAGTACAACTTAAGTAGAGAATTACCTCAAACATTTGGTACTAGCTAGCAAAGTAAGATTTGTTTTCAGAATTACATTCCTCACAAAACATATAATAATGACTGATATTAATAAGTGGAGGTAAAATAAAAATAAAAAAGTTCAAGGGCACAAAAGGCCGTCCTAAAGCAAAAGGCAAAGTAGTAGAACAGGACATTTCGAAGTAACAGTGTGACTCTTAGTGGTCCTAAATTAGGCTTAAGCTCCTAAACTTGCACATCAAGCAACCACCCACAACACTCCTCCCTGCCAACCTAAACCCTAAACCTAAAGCTACCCTATCAAATAAGGACAGTGGTCCTAGCTTTAAGCTTCTTTGGGCCTTAATGGCACTTGAGCAAGGGATCGTAGGGCCATAAATAGAAGGAAAAGAGTTTTTGTCCTACTTGCTCACTTCGTTAACTTCCCTACATCTTAATTTAGATATGATATTGAACAATAATAGAAATTTTAAATGATTCTTAATCAAAACCGGTTCGGTCTGCGACTGAAATAATTTCAACCCAAGTATTTGAAGAAATACGGTCCTTGTCCAATCCTGAACCGACGAACCACTTTATAATTCAGACAAATTCGAGCAACGGAGACTAAATTGAAATGAAACAATAATGTAAGATTAACTAAGGCAGTGCCATTCTGAGACATTACCCAAAACATGAAGTAGGGTAAGGATACAAAATTTGCAAATCCTTGTGCAACACAACAAGGACAATAAATGATCTTCCGGCGCCAAACCTAATTTATAGCTGCCTGCTCATAAAAATTTGCACAGTAACACTTTGAATTTTCAATGGAGATGATGAGGCTGATGCATATAGTCCATAGATGGTGTTCATGAGTGCTACAAATCTACAACTATAGTCTATAGCATGTACTAAAACCATACAAAAAATGTAACCTCCTCCAAGGTTAGAGTTCACTTCTCTGCTGCATAGGAGCTATGGTGAATCTGAGAAGCAAGGATTTTAATTTTGTTTTCTAACCATATTCAGGAGTGTTTGTTTTTACCTCGAAGAGAAAAGATGGAGAACGGGTTCATGAACCCGAAAGAAGAAACTAGTTTTATAAACCTACAACAATTGAGAAGAACTATACAAGATTGTACAATGTGAAATGTTTTAATGCAAGCAGCCAACCGTTTCAATAAAACAACAAACAAATACGTCTCAGCAATCAATTTCGTTGTTCCACACAAGTTTCTGTAAACAGCTACGCTTTAATGGATGCAATAGCTAACAGGACTATGGAAACAGTTGGAAACAAGAGGCAGTGGAAGAGAACTGACCACACAAGGGACAATTTGTTGATCCACGCTGCAGTGGTCCAGCTCCAAGCCATCGCAATGCTTGTTTGCTTGTGCCATGAGGCCTAGCTATGAACAAGGAAATAAGTTAGGACCCCATAGAGCAAGAACATAATGATGTTCACGACAAGTTCGTGCTAATAGTTAGGACTTAGTTCTGCAACTAGTTTCAAAATGATATCAATTACGCGCTCTGCCTAAATTGACAGTCATCATTCTGACTCATCTTGGAGCTCAAGAGTGGACCAATCTACCTCTAGGAGCATTGAACCAACAAAAAAACAACTCTGTATGGCTTTGCAAGAAATGAATTATCAGGTTCATTTTTTCAAAGATATAGAGTCTATCTATATATTTAACAACACGTCATTAGCTGGATAAATCAAAATCTATTTTTACCTGAACTTGCATGTTAATGAGAACATACCTCTTCGGAAGCTGCAACATCACCTTCTATGGGATCCTAGGGTCATACCTGAAGAAGAACTCAGACGTGTAAATTGATATATCAGAATAAAAAGAAGATATGTAAAGTGAGGATGATACTGCAGTCTAAAAAAATTAACCTGTTCTTATTGAGGACAGCATGAGCTAAAGCTCTCAAATTCCTATCTGTTGTGCACAGATTATGCACCAAAAGAGGATTACTTTCGTGTGTCCAATAGAAACATAGGAGGTGCAGAGACAACTCGAGGTGGATTTACTTGAGAATAATTCAATATGAAACAATCAATCGTTATGCAAGCATATACAACTATTTTTCTTTGTTGTGAAGAGAAATTTATAAGTACAAAATCACAGACTCGGGTTGAGTGGCTATCTGATTCTGCAATATGTATGAATATGAATGAAACAAAAAGGTGAACCAAAAACAGTATGGAGTGACAATTACATGAACATAGAGGACACATGCCTACTTCAAAAACCAATTAAGATGATAGCCTCCAAAGACATGGTAAAACTCACAAAACCTTCAAATGTATAAGCTGTATCATATGATCTCATTGGAATATCCTGGGATGACAGGCACTAAACAGCACACCTCTTATGTCCACGCTGCTATTAAACCCCTTTTGTTTTGCACTTTCTGAAATCACTTGGGACTATAAATACAGAATCTAGGCAGATCCCACCTTTCGAATGTGTGCAATCGATCTGTTTCATGGAAAATCTTACTTCAGTGGCAGGTTCTGCATCACTTACGATAAACTCGCCAACTTTGTAGTCTATCCAGCATCCCCGTTTGTTGTTAACATATGAACCAACTGTTTCTGTCTCGTCTAAAAAGCACTCAGATGATGCTTGCTGACCATCTGAAGTCGAGAATTCAAACTTTACTGGCTTAATATCCCAGCCATGCGTGTGCTCAAAGTTACACACACGGCATCCAAGCCTTTTGGAAAACCTCCCTAGGTGAAGCCTGAAGAACAAAGTATAGATATCAGCAGGAAAAGAAAACTTTACAACCCCATCCACTTGAAACCACCATACTTGCTGTAAATAGGCAACAGCATGGAACCTGCACAGGCAAAATATGGACTGAATTTTACATTCAGATATCCCAGTACAGCTTTAACTTTTCAAGAACAAAGCATGGAAAAATCATATACTGGGAGAACTAAATATGGTGTTAAAGAACACAACAGAAAACATTTACAGATACGATAAGAAATTGCAGTGTATTGATGGCATCCCATTTATATGTAATGTGATAGAAGAGCATAACAACAATATGCACCTTTAATCAATCACAAGGACATATGATATGGTCTGCTAAAGAAATATGAACATTGTGAGATGTGAACCTCTCAACTAACACATTGAGAAGTGAAAAAAAAATCCAGGAAATCTAATACAGCTGATGTATGTTACAAATAACTCAAACGAATGTAATGAACATGGAAAGGATAATGTAAAATAGAAATTTAGTTTGGAAATATAATTGAAAGAAGAAACGGCAAAGATAGTAGCCTATAGCTCCACCCAAATCCCAGCAAAATGCAGTTGTCCCTCCCTCTCCCTGGAAAATTTATTTCTCCCAGGCCAAAAAAATTCAAGAGATCAAGGGTCATGCCTCGGGTCGGATCCTCTGTGCAGGAACCAATTTTCTCTGATCCCATACCAGAGCCCTATTCCATTGATTTCATGCAACAAAAGAATTTTAGGAGAGATGGTGAAGACACTTGGGAATTCATCCAACGAAGAACTTATTTCTGAGCTCTAGCGTATGAATGAAGTTAGCTCACCGGACGTTGCCCAGCCCATTGGGGCTGTCGTTCTGTAGTGATTTCATGCTTATTGTTGTTCTATCATCTCTGTCCAACTTTGCTCTCTGATTTTCCTTTTTATCTTGTTTTCTCTCACCTTTTTAGGCTCTCTTTGTATCGCCTCTTTTTAAGGTTTAGTGTGTGATGCTCCCTATATGGGATCATGCTAAATTTTTTAATACATAGTTTTTTTGCTGATAATAAAAAGAACTTGAATGGTGTACTCTTTAACACGGGTGGTATTGATGCCAATGAATGACAAACCGATGATGCTGAAAATATGTTTTATACCATCCACAAATTGATCTGGCTATATAGTTTCACCCTCCTCATCATCCAAGTAAGCCTTGTTATAATAGGTAGAATGAATGAAGTAGGCAGAGTTTTGTTAATTAAAGAGTGGCATACAAAAGAAAAGTTGAATTTTTATGTCACTTCAATTGGCAAGACATCACGGTGATAACAAAAGAGCAGCACTTCAAATATATATGCCTGAGTTTGATTTATAGTTACAACCTTCAACAAAACTGCTGAGTATGAAAGTCAGTAACGCCATTCACAAAATGAAGGTTGTTTACTCATAAAGACATCAAATGGAAAAAAATGAAGAATTTAAAACAAAGGTTATAAATAAATAGAGACTCATACCCCTGAAAAACATGATCATCACTATTATTTCGATATTCAGAACACCAGATGAATGGAGGCATGTATTCATATTCTTCATATGACAATGTCTTCGTTTTGGAGATATCACCTGTTACCCATCAATAAGAAGTTCTTTTTTAACTATCATCCATCTCACCAACTTATATTTCCTTCACAAACTCATTCCATCTATGTCTTAATTTTGGCAGCCATCACAAAAATATTTACAAATTATACATGCATGTAAAATTCCTCCGCGTTTACTAGATGATAAGGGATTCTAAAGCTTCAAGCAGTGACAGAGATATAAGCTATCAACTCAGTCCGATTCACTCGCTAGCGGAAAATTCTCTCACCGACCAAGAAATAATCATAGTTCAACCATTTTCATTGAGTTAAGAACACGTGCCCTCCAAATAAGAAGACAACAAAAACACATATATCATACCAGTTTTGCATCTTCACTTTTAAAGTTATAGAAGACTGCTGAAATCCCTAAATATGGACTACAATTTTAATTGGGTAACTTATCAAGAATCTTCTGATTGGGATTTTTTAGAAGCTAACCTGGATTCTTCAGTGGGAATCCAATTCCAGTATCTCCTATCTTCAATCCCAGTAATGGACATGGCCTTAGCTGATATTGACATGCTCATTTTCCCCATTACTTTGTCTATCCATACTTCCTGTCAACAGCCAACAAATAAATAACTAAGAAAATAAAAACAGGAATTAAACTAATAAACAAGGAACAAAATCCAAAGAGAGAACAAACCCAAAAACTAAACCCCTAAAACCCAATTCTCAATCACCCTTTAAAATTAAAACACAAGCAGAATCAAAAAATTAAATAAACAAGGACCTTGAAGCCATCATCGAACGGAATCGGGCGAGAGAGAAGGGCGAAGATGTCCTTCCTGGAGAGCTTCGGACGCTTCTCGGGAGGCAAGAGATGGAGCAGGTACTGGTAATTAGGCGGGAGCTTCGATTCCCACACCGCATCGGAGGAGGAGGCGCCGCGAAACGCCCTATTGAGGCGAGCCAGATTGCAAATCTCCGGCGGCGTGAGATAGAGTAACACACAAGCCACACAGCTCTCCGGGATGTCACCAAGACCCGGACCCGTGGAGAGCGACGCCCCCATCTCTCTCCACTACAATTCAAACTAACGTGCTGCTACTGCTGCTGGAAAATGTTCGATGGCGGCGAGAAAGTGAGGGAATATTTGTTATGGCGTTTTTGTCACTTGTGACTGTTTGTGACACAATAATCCCACTCCCAAGAGTTATAGCTTTTATAACTGAAAATCACAAGTATTGTTTACTTTGGTAAGCAACTTGTTTTTCATTATATAAAAAAACGTTCGTGTATTTTTATAGATAAGTTTCAATTGTTATATAAAAAAAATGTAGTTGAATTTCAATTCTCTTTTGGAGATATATTATCATATAGGGGGCACACTCGGCTACAAAATTAATTAAAACGTCCAAACCCTCATCTGCCCGTCCATTTTTTCGCGAGCGACGATCAAGTGACACGTGGCATATTAAAACAAACGCCAAACTAATCCACACATGTTATTGCCGTTTGGGTAAAATCATAATTGCACCATGAGGCGCGATCGCGCATTTAAACCACGATCGCGCATTTAAAGCACGATCATTTAGCGATTCACACTAAAAATAGGCGCATTTAAACCGCGATCGCGCATTTACAGCGCGATCATTCAGCGATTCACACTAAAAATATGCTAGATCCAGAGAACGATCATTCAGCGTTTATGTGTTGTTGAACATTATCTAATTAAATTGGTTATACAATATATAACAACATGTTATACATGGTACACCGACATGTTATACATAGGCAGTAAGACAGACATAAACTTCTGAAGTGGGTAATCGTTTTTTGTGCTGATGAACATCATCTAACTACACTAGTTATATAATATATAACCGCATGTTATACAT
>JAYMTP010004436.1:0-14933 GCA_036897365.1 Geranium brycei
GGGGGCGATGGCGGTTGGTGCCACAGGCCCCGCTGCGGTCGCGGGACTGACTGTCGCTGCTGTTGGCGCTGCAGTGGCCGGGGGAGTCGCTGCAGAGCAAGGACCCGCCAAGGACGCTCCCACGGCCGCTGGCAAGCTAGGCGAGGATTTTTACAAAGTCATCCTCCAGGAAGAGCCCTTCAAATCGACCAAAGTAAGACCAACGAACTGGCGCACTGGAAAAATGCAAAAAGTTGGCATGAACTTTTTCAGTTTTGTAAAAAGTGGCTGTGAACTTTATGTTTTGTGAAAAAATGTCCTGAAAATTGTGGGCGAGAGAATATAAAACCAATGAGCTCGACTTGATTTTTTTTATAAAAAAATTTATTTCAAGGTCATTTTGGTGATTTTTTGGACAATTGTACAGAATTTGCAAAAAAATGGCAAGTTCACGGCCACTTTTTGCAAAATTTGGAAAGTTTATGGCAACTTTTTGCAATTTACTCTTTTCTCAATCAGAACAAAGATTTAAGATTGTGTCTGTGTTTTCAGGTCAGGTCTATACTTAAAACATACCGGTGGGCGCCATTCCTCCCCGTTGCAACGGAGAGCTCCATGCTGAGTGTTCTCTTGTTACTCTCTAAATACAGATTGAGAAACGTTCCCATAATCGAGCCGGGCAGCCCCGTTATAAAGAACTTCATCACCCAGTCCGCTGTCATTCAGGGTCTCAAGGGATGCAAAGGAAGGGACTGGTTCGACAGCATCTCGATGCATCCTATTTCCGATCTGGGTCTTCCCTTCATGTCTTGTGATGAAGTAAGAAACTTATATCTTCTCTCATTCGAAATTGAAAATGTACTCGAGACTGATCTTTCGCCTTTTTGGCAGGTTATTACAGTGCAAGGCAGCGATCTGATTCTGGAAGCGTTCAAGCGAATGAGGGACAACATGATCGGTGGCCTCCCCGTTGTTGAGGGGGCGAGCAGGAAGATGATAGGGCACGCGAGCATAAAAGATATCAGATACTTGCTGCTTAAACCCGATCTCTTCTCCAATTTCAGGTAAGAAAAATACAAAACTTCAATCCTGCATAGCAATGACCATAACATCAATTAGTATTTTTCTCTGCATCAAGAATTTGCAAAGTGAAACTATAATCAGACTACACAAAAGACGATGCATGACACTAATCATGGTATCATATCAACTACATTTGATTTGATCATTGCTAGTGTTCTTATGTGTTCTGATGTAACTTAGTGTTTCTAAAAAAACAAACCTGATCTTTTCTCTAATTCCAGGTAAAAAAAATCACGAAACTTTAAGCCTGCATAGCACAGCGTTATTATTTCTTGCATCAAGAATCTGGAAATTGAAACTTTGAGGAACCAGTGCATTGCATCAATCATAGGCGGGAAAATTGCAAAAATGTGTCCTATTATATGACATTTTTGCAAAAGGGTGCTGTGTTGCTTGTTAATGGTAAAAAAGATGTTGTGTTGTTTGCATTATTTTTGCAAAATGTATGTATTTTAATAAAAATGGCGAAATTACCCCTGAAACTTAAAATTATTTGTTTAAAAAATAAATATTTTTCTGTTTTTATCTTTTTACTAAAACTTGTATAATCAAATTTTATAATTATATTAATTTTAAGTTAAAATTATGTTCTATAAGTCTTAATTCTCAATTTCAGGGGCAATTTTGCCATTTTTATAAATAAAAAATACACCACCTTTTGTCGTTAACAAACAACACAACACACTTTTGCAAAAGTGACATATAATAGGGCACGTTTTTGCAATTTCCCTAGCATTAATTACCAAATATCTTGATTTGATCATTGCTAGAGTTCTTATGAGTTATGCCAAATGTTTCTGATATTTTTTTTGGTTTCAGGACACTTACAGTGATAAATTTCTTGAACACCATCAATTCCACAGACCATGAAGTTGGCAAAGCCACGCCACCAATGACATGTAAGCTAGACTCAACGCTTGGAAATGTGATCCACTCTCTTGCTTCAAAGTCGGTTCACAGGATCTATGTGGTAGCCGGTGAAGACGAAGTTGTGGGGGTCATTACACTCAGAGACGTGATCGCTTGCTTCATACACGAGCCCCCTGGCCATTTTGACAAGTACCTCGACTCCATGGTGAAGGAGACGCTGAGGAGGTGAAGCCACTTGTTTTTAGTTCCAGAACGCTACGATAAGTTTATAAACACTATATATGCAGTTTTTTTCCCAATGCTAATCTAATTGAAATTATGGTCAGGTAGTTTACTAGATTCTTTGTTCTTCAGTATCTCTATGATCTTATCTATAGGATTTAGTTAGATAAAATAAGAGAAGAATTGGGTTACCTGGCTTTGATTATGAGAGCTTCATAGTCATTTGTTTTTCCAGTTCAGAACATGAACTGAAAGTCTGAAACCTGAAAGCATGAATCAAGAAAGAAAAAACATAAGCAGAAGGATTTGGCATTTCTTGTGTACTCTCAAGAGGAATATTTGTGAGGAACCCAAAAGGCCCATATTAGAGAAATGCATTTTTTTCTAGGTACTGTACTATCCAAATATTGAGCTATGTATATTGGATAGCATTTCACAGCTAAAAGGTCAATATTAGAATAATAAAATACTTTTTGGTATTATTCAATATGGGTTTTCTTCACCCTGAATAGAATTAGAGGTAAACACTTTAAAACCGTAATTGGACTAGACTCAACCCGTGGTGGTTTTTTGGATTGGCCTCCGATTTATTAATGACAATTTTGAGGGTTTCTGTTTCGGTATTCATATACTCGACATTAGTTAAATTTAGTAATTTTGGCATTTCCGCTGTCCATCTCACTCTCATAGCATGTTCAACGCTAATTACTAATATGCAATATGATTGATATATTTTAGATTGTAAAATGAGTGTTGCTCTTTATATTTAATCTAAATAAAATTAGATGTGTTGAATATATAACCTAATATGAATGCAATTTAAAAGGTATGAAAATTCAACATTGTTCATGGACACTGCATCTTCAAGAGTTGCTGAGTTATGAAATCGAACACAAAAAAGCATTGCGGCTCACCAAACTCTTTGACGCATTTCGTCGAACACCTTGCAGACGCAAAGGTGTCCACACCCAAATTCATCTGCAAGCCATGCTCCACAGTCCCACAAGCAAAAAAAACACAAACCAGCTATAGTAAATAAACTTGTCTCCACGCACTAAGCCAAAACCCAGATCTTTATGCGTCGAGCTTAACCAAGTTGCATTCAAGCATTTCGTCGAACACCTTGAGAGCATTGTTGATTGATGTTACGAAGCACACGAATCTGGTTTTGGTCTGCTTGCCGCGGGATTTAAGGACAAGAGAGGCCCAGATTTGACAACATATGGGCCATGCTTGAAACGATCGGGCTGGCCCACAAGAATTTGCTTTCGGTACACGGATGGCCCACTAAACTATTCGGAGGCCCACTAGCATCTTTCTTGAGAGACAACATTGTCATGTTCCGGATTTTGGTGGATCACGAATCTTGTCACTGTCTTGCTTTAATATATTTTTTGGTGATTTTTTTTTTTCATTTTCAGAACATATTCAATGAAAGTGGAACATTTTAGTGACGATGAAGATGATGAAAATAAAATCATAAGTTTGGAATCGAATCAAGATTTACTAAGATTAACTAGTGATTTTGATAATTGATCAGTAAGTCAGAGTCTTGGAGCAATTTGCTCAGTCTCGAAATTTGGGAACACGGATAGACCTCTGACTAGACGGTATATGTGTTGGAGAAATGGCTTTCAAACCTATTGGTAGAGCCCACTTTGGCTAACTTAAAGTATAGTTAGTTGCTCTCCTTTTATAAAATCCTGCATTGGTTAGGAATAAAATATCTTTCTTGTTTATATAGTTTTGCCTCCTTTTGCCTATCAGCTGTGTGTGGCCCTTTTAGGGGCAACTTGAAGCTTAGGCCGAACCCACGCACGTGCCACCGCCATCTGGCTCGGCACGAATCAGACGTGGCTTGGCATGACTTTTTACACTTCTTTTTTCTATTTTCGAATAAGAAAAATTTTTCTTTTCAGATTTAATTCGAGGAATTAATTCAAAGAATCGGTTCGACCAACAATTCAAGTTTGAGAATATAAACAGTTGAGCTAACGTTACAACCTCACTGTCTGGATCGATTTCACGACTCTGCCTACTCTACAACTGGGTATTATAATTTACAATATGCAGTGTTTGTCGAATTACTTGTCGCGACAAAGTTCATCCAACATGTGTGTTATGGTTGTCGAAGAACTTGTCATGACAAACTATTTGATAAAATCGAAGTTACGATACAAACATAAATTTAAGTTTTCTATATTTTATCAGATTATGTTTCATGTTTTATTTTATAATTAGAAGTGATAACACTACACTATCGTAACTTAATAAGCAATTTAGTGGTTGTATAAAGTTTCTCTCTAACAAATTTTTTCTCATATGCATATGAACGTAATGGGCATATTGTTGACGAACCATATAAATTATCGATGTTCTAATTATTTTTTACTATGATTGTTTCTCTTCCAATATTTCTCGTTATAACACATTTTAATATTTATTTACGAGGTTGATAAATATGTGTGTAATTTATGTGATGTTTGTGTTTAATCGTTCGATCGAGAGAGGTAGATTCGAGAAACGAATGATTTATAGGTGCTTTATTGTTGCTACATTTTAAAGTTTCTATTTGTGCTCATTACATACTATTTTTTATGGGTTGGTTGTGCCAAGAACCTTACTATAAAGAAAGTGGATTCATGATTGGTTTATTTTGCTCAAGGTTTTGGCTAAAGTGATTCACTTTTAAGTTTCAATATAGACCAATGAAAGGCAGTGCCCAAGAGGAATCAAATATCATAATGGATCCTCCAATCATATTCCTCTTTCCACTTTAGTTAATGAACTATTTACTAGAATGTCACTATTTAAAACAACTATTTTATAAGAAAAATTAGAGGCAGTTGAAAGTAAAAACAAATAAACAAGTCAAGTTTTTAACAAGTGGAACCTTTTGGAAAGGAAGAAGCACAACTAGTCTTTAGTTGTCACAATTCTTTCTCTTTTCGACACCGAATCTGCTTTGGGGAACGACTCAATAAATGAGAATGGGAATATGAGCACTACACTAAAATCTCAAACTAAAGAGAAAAGAGACGCTGAATTTCATTTTGATCACAAAGCTAAAATTTGATTAGTTAATATTTGATTTGAGTTTGTTAACTCAAATTTGAGCTCGATGTCAAGCTCGTATTAGTATTAGATAAGCTAAATTTGAGCTTACTATTTTAAAACTCACAAGTCGACTCATTTGATATTTAATGAATTATATATATTTTTTAGTTCATGTGTAAAAAAAGGAGACTCGACTTTTAAAATACCATTGAATTTTAATCAAGTTGGCATTCAAATAATATGTTTTTTTACATAATACATGTATAATATAATTTATAGCTTTAAATAAATATGTGTAGTGAGAATAAATAAATAAAGTAGAGTCGAACCTAGGGTGGGCACTTTAGACTCGAAATCGGTCCCGAACCGAGATCCAAACTCAACTGTAGCTAAAAACCCGAGAATCGCGGATAGTGTGTTAGTTTTGATAATGATTTTTAGAGAACCGCAATTAATTAACCAGTTCGCATAATATGTTATATGATATTTATCTTATAGTTTCTCAATTTTATATTTCGATTGAGTTGTAGTAATTCAATTTAAACACTCGGTCCTCGTTAGTATTTTGTATAGCTGCGAATTTAATGTTTTTTTACGTATAAATTGAACTCACTTTCGTTTAACTCGCCCCATATATGAGTATGAATTAAATTCCAACACGAGTTGAGTCATTTTAAACTATTATTATTTACACCTCTAATTAGTTGGTATGGTATTTAATAAACCTATAATCAAATTTGGGAAAAATAAGCAGTAACAGGAATAATAAAAATATATAATAAATTGCAATTGCATGGTATCGTCGGTGTTGGTGTTGCAGAATAGTCCCTATCAAGTTGGCAAATTGCCACCGAGGACCTGTACGACAAAACAAAGGCCAAAGCGAAGCAGCTACAAAGGACCGCTGACCTGAGAAGTCCCAAACCTCTCTCTCTCTCTCTCTCTCTGTGTGATTGATCGATTGGTCAATCCATCGATCACCATACAAGAATCTTCTCGCGATATCTATTTCTTCCTTTCTCCAACCTCCTGTTTGGTTCCCGACAAAATCTTCGTTTGGCTGCGAGGAGCGACAACAATCACTCGAAATCTGCCTCTTTTTCTCACTCGTGAGTCCTCTCCTTTTGTGTTTTTGGATTTTCATTTCATAAATTGCTTCTGTGGTTTGATTTCTTGTTTTGTGCTTTGTAATTACATCTCTGGTAATCGTTTCAATAGCTAGAGAGATTTGTGTTTAGTTGGTGTGTCTGAATTTTGGATTCTTGATCATGGATCTAGGGCTTTGTATGTGTCTCTGGTGCTAGGCTGAGCCTGTAGTTTAGAGACTGTTGGTTTTCTATTGATTGAGCTTACAGTATAGAATATGGATGCTTATGGTAATTTACTTGTCTTGTATGTTCAATTGTTGGATGTTTATGGGGGTTTGGTTAAAGTTGAGTTTACGATGAAGTGTCGTGTAATTATAAGTTTTAATGATGGAATGTGTGAACTTTTAGGTTTGGGGAAAGTTTAATTATTTATGATTGGTTTGTTTGATGAGTAATTGGGAAATCTGTTATTAATGCAATTTTAGATGATAGATTATCTCGACTCTGTTTGTGTATGCTCTGGAATGTTTATATGACTTCCGGTAAATGGTATTGCTTGTATTGACTCTTAGGTGGTGAGAATGTCGACTCCTTCAAGGAAGAGACTGATGAGAGACTTTAAGAGATTGCAACAGGATCCTCCAGCAGGCATTAGTGGTGCTCCTCAAGACAACAATATTATGCTTTGGAACGCGGTTATCTTTGGGTATGTCTTGAAGGAAAGAAAGTGTTTTGATCATGTTTGTTTTGTTATTGGGATACATATACATTGCATACTTCCCTAGATCATGCCATTTCCAAGTTACCACATTGCTATTCAAAATAATATCTTAATGCTTATGGAAAAGGCAAGATCGTGATCTTCTACTTATGCAGTTTATTGTCATTTGCAGGCCTGATGACAGCCCATGGGACGGAGGTAAAGTTATTTCTTATATGCAACTTGACATGAAGAGGAATTCTCATGGATTTGCAATCCTGGTTTCATCCTTCTCTTTTACCTTTTAAACCATTGCATGGTTTTATGATCACTTCAGCGTGCTTCTCTCTTGTTGCATGTAGTTTCCGTTCAGAATATCTAAGATTGATATGCCTAGGAATAGGTTCCTGATTTTGTTATTGCCTGGAATATTAGTATATTAGATGTGCAATTAAATGATTTAACAATTCTTATGCATTATGCGAAAAATTTCAAATTAGACTTGTAGTTCTACTCCTAGATGGTCTTGTGAGTTACTCGAGTCATGACAAACTATCCTGTGAATCTTTTGATTGCTGCCTATCTTGTACTGTAGTTGTGGCCTATTATCTAGTTTATGATGAGCTTTTGGAGATGTCCAATTTATTCTTGATCAGTACCCCGAAAACTTTTATGGTAATTACTATTGATGAAGATTGTGCTGTGACAATACTGCAATGCATTTTGTTCTACCGAAGTGCTAATGTATTTATTTCTGATGCCAATTTTGCTCCCTTTTTTGGATAATTTTCCTTACTAAACATAACCTTTAAATGTTGATGTCTGACCCTTTTGAGTATTTCACTGAGACCGCTGAACAAAATTTGAATATGTGTTTTGCTAATTGCAGTTTATTTTTCTCTTGGAAACATTGTTAATCACTATGATTCCATGGAGGTGCATATTATGGTACAGGTCAATTCTTGTTTTTTCTCATTTAAAACTTATGCCTCTGGTATTTTGATCCCTTCAGGTACTTTCAAATTGACACTTCAGTTTACCGAGGATTATCCAAACAAGCCACCAACTGTGCGCTTTGTGTCTCGGATGTTTCATCCTAACAGTAAGTTTCTTTGTTTCTCTGCGGTCAATCTAATGTTTTCATTTCATAAGCTTGGGTTTATGATAGTTTTTTCTGACATACACTTCTATGTGAACCCCCTTTGTGCATGCATTGGTAGATCAGGGGGTTCACTGGTAGTATTGTAACTTTAATAAGGATTTAAGTTTATTGATGCATGAAACTTATTGAACATCTTCGATAATAGGATTTTGGTCCATGAAGAATTTTGACATAATATTTCTTTTGACAATTATTACTCAGGTATAGGGCCCAGGCCAAACCCCCTGAGATATTTTTTTTCTTTCAAGCTTTTTTTGAATTCTGATGTGGTGTAGAGGGTATGAGGACATCATATAGTTCCGAAGCTTCTCTTAATAAAACTTAAAAGGTGATTTTAGTTTTTAGGAGAGAAGCAATTGTTAAAGTTTGACCTTCCCGCACTCACACATACCTTTCTGGGATCCAATGAGAGATTCGGATGAGTCTCTCATCGTGTCTATATATGTTTCTTTTGCTACATATTATGCCCTCTTAATTCTTACAACGATTTGAACCTATATGCATACATTTGCTGTAAATACTCTTATGATGTTCCCTTGCATAGTCCCACTTTTTTGGGCAAAAAAGAGAAAAATTTATTTGGATTACCCGCTCATATCACTATTTTTTTATTGGGATAATTCATGTTCACTACGGTGCAGTATAACACATTTTCACGTTACTACGGTATACTATTTTAAGAGTCAGTTCAATACGGTGAACTATTTTTATGTGTCACCGTTACCCAAATTCTGTTAAAACTGACGGAATGAGAATAAATTTTTTTAAAATACCAAATCTGCCCTTTATATTAAAAATAAAAAAAATAAAAAAAAATGAAGAAGAACGAAGAACAGTTCTTCTACTTCGTTCTTGGTCTTGAGTCTTGCTCTCCGGCAAGCTCTCGGCGACGGTGCCTCCATCTCCAACCGCACCTTCCTCCACAACTCCAACCTTTCCACTCGCTACAACACCACTATCTACAACATCAGCGGGACCTAGGAGCTAGGGTTTCAGATCCGTAATCCCAACAAGAAGATCCGGGTCTCATACGACAACATCATCTCCTCCATCTACTACCGGGGCGGCGTGTTCCTCGCTCGAACTCCTGACCCCCTCCCGTCGCTCGATCAGGGGACTCGGAACCGGACCTCGATGGACGCCTCCTTCTCATATTCTGCATTGATCGCCGGAGATTGGGTTAGCAGTATCAATCGGGATAGGAACGGAAGCTCCTTGAGTTTCAACGCCAAGATCAGGTTCGGTGGGTGGAGGACGAGGAGGCGGTCACTCGCGGTGGAGTGCGAGGATGTGCCCTTCGACGTTCTGGCCAACGCTACCTCCGGGAAGATGGTGGGTGGACCACAGATTTGCAGCATTGAGTTTTGATTTTCACTATGAGGATTCGATAATTAATTAATTTCCTGAATTTTGTCCCATAGTTCCTTATCTCCAATTTGAATCTTTGCTTATCAAGTTTAGCTTTGTTTTGTTGGGTTTTAGTTCCAGCTACTGAAAGATTAGATTTGTTTTGTTGGGTTTTAGTTCTAGTTACTGAAAGACAGGGGAGAATTTACGGTTCTGGTTCGTTTTGGATGAAGAAGTAGTAGTTTTTTTTGGAATCTGGTCAAGTCCCATATTTTCTTACCTTTGATTTGAATCTTTGCAAATTTTTTAGTTTAATTTTGGTTGTTTTAGATCCAAATAATGAAAAAGGCAAAAATTTCTTGTTCATATGATTGTTGAAATTGTAGTGTAACTGTAAGGTAATCTCACATTGGTTTGGAGATGGTCTAGTAGCTTTTCTGGAAATCTGTCCAGGACCCATAGTTTCTTTTCTTATCTTGAATTTGAACTTTTGCATATCTTTTTAGTTTAATTTTGTTGGTTTTAGCTCCAAATACTAAAAAAAGGAACAATTTCCTATTCTTGTTCATATAATTGTAGAACTTGTTCTGTAACTGCAAAGTGGTCTAACAATGATTTCTAGATGAAGAAATAGTAGCTTTTCTTTGCTTATCTTTTTAGTTTAATTTTGTTGGTTTTAGCTCCAAATACTGAGAAAAAGGAAAATTTACTGCTCTTGTTCAATTAATTGTAGAACAGTGTAAAGTGACTTCACATTTGATTTCTAGACAAAAAATATTGTTAATTTTCTTTGAATAGTATGGTTTCAACTTTCATGTGTGAATCTCATTCGTTTGCATGAAGGAGCAAGTTAGTGAGTCTGTATTTTGCTATTTAGGAGGAGAGAGAAGAAAAAATGGGTTCAATGGCACATGTTTGAAAATTTAAATGATATTTAAGGGTATTTTGGTCATTTTATACTAAATTTAACAGAGTTATGGATGATGACACGTAAAAATAGTTCACCGTATTGAACTGACTCTTAAAATAGTACACCGTAGTGACGTGAAAATGTGTAAAAGTGTAAAACCGCACCGTAGTGAACATGAATTATTCCTTTTTTATTTGTATGTCTTGCAAATATTAACGATTTTTGTGGGGAACTGTCTTTTCATTTTAAAATGGCTGTTTATGGGTCTCAGTCAGTTTCTTTCTCGCCTTGCTTTTTTTCAGTCTATGCTGATGGAAGCATATGCTTGGACATTCTACAAAATCAGTGGAGCCCTATATATGATGTTGCAGCTATACTTACCTCCATTCAGGTATTTTCTTTTTACTATATGATTGCTTGGAGGCAGTTATGTTATAAATTCTACAAAAAGAAATATTCTTTAGTAATAGTGTGTCTTGAGCATGGATGCAACCTTTTGACAGTCTAGAGACCAGACATGATATCATGCACTATTTTAAATTCATCGAATTGTTTTTCTTGACTTTGAGTCAAATTCAAAACAAAATTTGCTATCCAGGTATTTAGGTTTTATTACTCTGACAGCTGGTTAGATGTATATTCTTATTATTGTAATTCATTGCCTTCTTTTTATCACATCCATGTATCTAATGTATATTTAATGTTGGACCTTTTCATAAACATTTTCCATACCACTTTTAAGTTTTAAGTTTTAACTCATGCCCTAAAGTCTAAATACATTTTTTTAGTCCTGCCCATTCATGTTTGACTGCCATGGTTTTCCTTGACAACCTGATACAACTCTCCACTTCATCAGATATATTAGTTATTCTCAAAAACATCCTTGTTTCTGTATGAGGAGAGATCAATGGGCCTGATGAAAGACCATTTTTATTCCTTAGGTACCCAATCTCCTCTTTGGTTAATGCACTGTCATATGAATTGATGTCTTTTCTGCCTCGCCTTACACTCTTGCCGCGACTTTATAGTTTCATTTTACATGCCTTTTTTACATATAGACCCTTTCAGCATCAACAACTAATAAATTTAGCTAAATGTATCAAATCAGCTTATCGAGTCGCAAGGAGTGCAGAAAAAAGTGTCCAAATAAATGCGTGCTTATAGGCTGAATATTTTTCATTTGAATCGATTTATCGCCAAATAGAACTCGTGCAGCTACTCTGTCTCCCTCTTTCTCTTGTGTGTGGATGAATGATCATCACATAACCGATCAATTTTATTTCTGATTGCAGTCGCTGCTCTGCGATCCAAACCCGAACTCCCCAGCAAATTCAGAAGCTGCACGAATGTTCAGCGAAAACAAGCGTGAATACAATAGGAGAGTGCGCGAGATCGTCGAGCAGAGTTGGACCGCCGACTAACAAAAACAAGCGGCCCTGAATTCAATACAAGAGTAAGGAAGAATGTTAAGAATATTCGTATTGCTGATTCATGACCCTACTTCTTGTGAGTATCTTGGAACTCAAAGTTCAATGGATAATTTGAACAAAACATAAGAACTCTTAACAATTGTGCCACAAGCTGCTCAACTTTTTATTCCATCATATATATATTATGGATCATCTGCTTCAACAATTATCTTATTCAGTAAGTCTGTGTACTAAGATTTCCACTGCTGGTCCATCCTTCTTGGACTTGAACTGCATACTGCAAGTTCCATAACACGTCCTCGATTGAAGGTCGTTGGCTCGAGTCGTTAGAGAAACAATTTACTGTGATCTCTGTGACTGTTCTTAGTGATTGGAATGCAAAAGTGCCTCTGATGCTTGGATCTATTATGTCCTGCAACTTGGAGACTCCATCTGTTAAGCTCTTCTCTAGCTGCAAATATTGCAAATTTATGAGACCCATGGCTAAGTAGTTTTATTGAGTTTTGACTTGTTTAGTGAACTGCATTTTGATACCTGGAGCTTGAGCTTGTCCAATTCACTAGTGGATTTGACTGATTTACCAGTGATGATTTCAGCAAGTATAGCTCCTAGGTTGTGTATATCTTCCTTTTCTGCTGTTTCAGGGCTACATGTAAACATTTGATGTTAGAATATAGATATGGCAACGTGGTGGGTTCAAGCGAATTTAGTGGTATTGTTTTTATCCTATAGAATCGGGGATATGGGTTTCTATTGAGTTCGTGGTACTTTGCCTCTATAAAATGACTACGGGCTGGATTCATGACAAATTTAGTGACTCTTATCCTGTCAGATTGGGAATATTGAATCCTTGTCGAGTTTGGAAATATTTTGTCATCCCTAGTAGAATATGTATGTTAAAGTCGATTCATTTAAAAGCATGAGTAGACAGTTATAGACTACTACAAGTTGGATCGGGTATATCATGTTTCCATCGAGTTCATGGTATTTTGCCTCTCTATGTAGGATTGGAAATATCAGGTCCCCGTCGGGTTTGGAAACTTTTATATTCATGGTAGAATATGTATGCTAAGGTTTTTCGTTTTAAAACTCAACTAGATAGTTATAGACCCCTATGAATCGGAACTCTTGTTAAAAGCTCTACTCATGGGCCCAAAAACAAAGTTCAAACTTATTGTTGAAATTGATTTTATAATTCATTTCTAGTGTGAGACTAACATTTATTCGTATACAACATCAGAGTTGAGTAGTGAACACATAGAATACATATCGGAACTCTTATATCATATTAAAGTTTGATTCATCTAAAAATCTGAGCTAATAGACGAATGATCCGAGATGTTTATTAAATAATGACGAGATCCACTTCTTTTTAACATGAATTGCTAATCAGTTTTTCAAATGTGAATACCTGATAAGAGTGTCGGAGACATCAATGCCATTGAGAGGACTTTTTGAACCCATCTGCAAAATTGAAGTCCAAATCCAAGTGAATATTATATGGTTCACAATCTTGTTCTCTTTGAATCATACCTTGGATGTCAATGGAATGTTGTAACCACTGATCTTTGCCGTCAAGCTCTCATCTAACAAAACATTCTCAGCCTTCAAATTGTTCCCAAAAATACCAGGCGCCATTCCCGTGTGTAAGAACTGCACTCCCCTAGCAATGTTGACGCTTATCGACAGTCTCTGCGGCCATTTCAACTTCTCCTTCTTTCTCAGGTCTACAACAAACCCAAAATTCACACAATGTTACCATATTAACTTTGGAATATGCATTGAATCAAAACTGAACTTGTATGATCTTGTGGGGCCTGATGAATCGACTGTCAGAGCGACTCACCTCGCTTCGGCTTGGGTCCACGAGTATGCTATGTTCGTGATTTTGATGATATAGTGTCTGGCAAAACTTTTAACCTTTTCCTATCATATTGGGTTTTCTATAATATTGGAAATACTAGATTATGTAGCATAGACGACCGAACAAGTGCCCGAAACTAACATACAAAGCTGATCAATGATTTGGGGTTTGGGCGTGGAGTGGGCCCCACCGACCCACTATCTATTAATTTCTTGCTTCTAGTGATCTGGTCTGTAGTCTCGATTTCATAATCCATTGTGTTATAAGAGATGCTAAACAATAGTCGGGTGGAGAGAGCCTTCTGAAGACTAATTAAAGATTAATTAAAAATTAATTGAATTATAAGATTAATCAAGAGTCAGTAGAAGTAACACAAGTCAAGAATTTTAATAACACAATCTCAATATAGATTTCTCTCCTCCATGTATGGATGCAGTCGACACATACTCAGCTAAACGCACATATATCCAACATTCTTTGGTTTTTTGCTTGATTTCCAATTTTGTTACATGTTATAACAATTATCTTGTTACATCTCATTTTTGGGTGGAATGTGATTTTACCTGTAAGATAGTCTTGGAGAGTCCCATTGTCGGCGTTTTCAAGAACAATGAAGAGAGTGGCGGCTTCTCTATTGGGATGGTCATTGTGGTAAGTGACAATGCAGTGTCCAACAACACTCACCAAATTTCGATGCCTCAGCTTTGACACTGCCTCCATGTTCATGTTCTGACCCAATTGCTTCTGCTTCAGTTTTATGCATCTCACTTGGCCCACCGACCCATCTCTGGCCCACCCTTTATATATCTGTCAACACCAACATTCATTTTCTCACATTTTCACACAATTTCATTTTGTGGGTTCCATCCAAAAATGTCAAAACCAATGGTACGCAAAGATTTCAAGATGTTTTATGACAATTACATGTGTTATGTGACAAGTTAAAATTGTTTTTTCACATATGCATAAAGGGGTAGTGACGTTGATCCACATGAAGCTCAATCAAAAATAGCGGAACATGAGTTTAGGAAAGCAAAAAACAGCTGAAAGAAAAGAGCAAACAATCTTGAACTCATTTCAATGCTACTTTGTAATGTAACTGGCGTTAGGGTGTCTCCAACCCTATTCTTATTTTTCTATTACTTATTACCCAATCATTTACAATAAGTAAATTTTTATCCCTATCTCTCTCCAACCAATCTCTAAAACTATCTCTATTTG
>JAYMTP010004437.1:0-14932 GCA_036897365.1 Geranium brycei
GGTATGACATATGTACCCAGTACTCGACTCGGTTTGGTTGTCGGGTCAGTCGGGTTCGGGTCTACCGGGTATCGGGTTAGTCGGGTATCGGGTTAGTCGGGTTGGGTGTCGGTAGGGTCTGTCGGGTCGTCGGGTTTTCGGGTAAAATGAACACCTCTAACTTCAGCTACTTCATTTTTCTGGCCCAGAGAGTCTGATTCAGCACATTTTTGTTCATTCTACGTAGCTTCAAATCTTTCTCCTCAATCTTTGTTGTGGACCCATCTGCTGGAAACTTCAAATTAAGACATAGGGTGTTAGTGAGACAAGAGGAGAAAACTTTGAAAATGAATCTTATTTTTGTGTTTTTTCATTACGTTCATATTAGGCCATAAATTTAATGAGCACGGTGGTAATTTAATTTTGAACATTTTTTTTAAATCACTAAAATCGGAGCTATGTAGAAAAAAGATATAGCTAATATTTTGGTCAAATTTAAAGAATAAAATACCATACATTGGCTCGAGGTTGAAGAAACAACTTAGGTCTAAAAATAAAAGAATATACAACAAAAGAGTAAAAATCTAGGGGAAACGATAGTTTAATACACCAAAAATTCTATGATCTAACTTTGATACACCCAAAACTTTACGGTTTCCCTTTTTACTCATTTAAGGGCTTCAAATCGTGACTAAATATGAGAAAAATAGTACATTGGGTGTGCTAAAAAGGTAAAGTAATACTTGGGTATATCAAAGTATTGATACACCGAAAACTTTATCTTTGTAATTTTATTACATCTAAGTATTAATTTATCTTTTTGCGCATCCAAGTTCTCCCTTTTGCCCATATAAGGGTCTCAAATTGTAACTAAATATGAGAAAAATGGCACATTGGATGTATGAAAATGTAAAGTAATATTTTGGAGTATTAAAATTAGAACCGTAAAGTTTTAGGTGTATCAAAAAAGTTCAAAGTTGTTGTGGGAGGAATTACATTGGAGATTTCGCATTATTGTTTTCAAGCACTGTTAAGATGGTTTCTCTGTCAATGTAAAATAGGGAAAAGAAAACGAGAAGCGGTGGCGAACCAAGGGCCAAGCCTACCCACCGCCCGATCTCTTTTGCCTCTGCGAGAATTCTGATGTGCAATGACATATTTTTAAAATTGAAAATGAAATGAAGAATATTTTTTCTGTTAACTTGTACATAAAATGAAAATAGACAGAGTGAGTCTAAAAAAGATTGGGTATCTATAGAGTAACTTTTCAAATTAAGTGTAACAAGTTGAAAATGAGATATAGTTATGTGGGGTAAGTAGAATTTCCACACGGATCGATTTCAACTTATGATGTAAGGGAAAAACTGTCTTTGACAACAACAAAAATAATATTTAAAAAAATAGAATGTTCATGAAGATTAGGTATGGTATTTTTGGGCGATGGACGGAAGACGGAGGAGCAGAAGGATGGTGTTTTGGCAGAGGAGAGAGGTTGAAAATGGGTGTTCTTTTTTTGTGAAAATGTCAAAAATACCCTTTAGCTTCTAGTGGCTCTAGAGACGGAGACTTTCACCGCCGTTGAAATACCTCACACCACTCCGTTACTCTACACTCTAAACCGCCCATTTTCATGAAAACCACTCCATTTGGGTTTCAAGTCGAATTTCACTTGGACCCATCAAGTAGGCGTTTATGTTTCTTCTTCAAATCCAGCTGGGTTTTGCTGTTTTAAGTACAATTTGACATGATTGGCTTCGCCAATGGAGCCCACTGTCATCACCGCCGCTAGATTTAGCTCCGAAAGTGTGGGATCACTCCAGTTCGACGAAGAGATCCAACGGCTGATGGCGGCGGCGCCGCCAGAGACTGCTGGCTCTGTCACAGCACTTATCGAGCTCCCGCCGACCCAGACTATGGAGCTCCTCAACTCGTTGGCACAATCTCGCAAAACCCATTTTCACCCACTATTAGCTCCTAATCTGACATTCCCGACGAACGCTGCTCTGATCAAGGACGTCGCCAAGTTCTCGATGTTCTCCGGAGACGAGCTCAGAGCCTTCCAACTCCAAAGTAAAAAATCATTATTCTATTTCGATAATAAATAAAATGGAGGTTAATTAATGCAATTGTGATATCTCACACGAAGCTCGGAGTTTTAGTGAAACCACCATAAATAATATCGAATGGGTCACTTTCACAGTCCAATTCATGCTTGTTTTTGTTCGATTGTTCCCTCCATGTTTCATATCAACACTTTAATTAAGAAAATTGATATGAGTATTTAGTGTTTTCATTTGTTTGGTAGTTTTGGCGAAATGAGTGCTTGGTTGTGAACTGCATTGGTTGATTTGAGAAAGTTAGGAAAAAAGGGTCGATAAAGAAGAGCAAGCTTGGAGAGGTTGAGGGAGGGAGGGGCTTGAAGAGAGAGAAAAAAAATCAGAAGTGAGAGAGAATGAATAATAAATTTGAAAATTTAAGGGTTAGAGGACATTTTTGATTTTTCAGCAACTTAACACCATCAAGCCTAAATGACACATTAAACAAGTTCAAAGAGTTTACAAGACAATTTCACCTTTTGTAATAATTAAATAAAAATTTAAGATAATAGGTAACAGTCATGTATAATATTCCCTGAAACAAAATTTAACAAATTGAAATTGGAATAACCTTTAAATATAGTACAGTGACATTGTCACTAAAGCAGTACACGATAATGGTAAGATACAAATACGATTCTATGTACCCATGACCACCCTAATTATTCAACTACTTGTTTACAAATTGCAATTAATATCTTAACCTAATCCTTTCGCTATCTCACCTTTATAATCAACGCTATCTCGTGATATTTTCGATGAAGCACCATAATCTGAAGCTCTCAACCCCAACTTACTTATTCTGTACCCCACCGTGCGTAAGCAGCCACGTAAGCTTGTAAAGTTCATCACCAATCATACACGCCCACGTACTCGTAGAGTTCTCTCAGGAAAGAAACTTTGGGAAGAAGATAGAGAGCCCAAAAGTCAATAATTATCTTATTGGCTAAGATATCAATCACTGTGTTCGTATATACATAGAATAAATACATAGACGATCGATAACGTTTAATTCCAAACCCTTGGTGCGAGATTGAGATTCAAGCCACATTTTTTGTGGGTGTTTGTGTACTGGAAGCTATGGAGTCCACTATGGTGATCAAGGTTTGAAATTTTCTGTAACTCTTTCTTTTGTCCTTTCGTAGTTGTGGTTTTTGGTCTATTTGGTATCTAGGGTTTTGGTTGATTGTTGTTGAGAGAATGTTTTGAGTTTTGGGAATTCAATTCTTGATCCTTGAAGTTGATTTCATATGTTTTGTTGTTTTTGGTTTGGGTTACACCTTTATGCTGTAATGTATTGTTTCCTATGTTTTCAGTTTTGTTTTGCTCCATAATGTTTTGAAACCGAGAATGGTTTGATTGCTGTGAATTCATGCTGTATCTAATTGCTGCTACTAGTTGTTGGTGATTGCCATTTTGATTTTGTTGTTTGTTCGTTTGTTTGTTTTTCTGTTTATGGTCTGTGGTGGGTTCTTTTGTTTGGGGGCTGAGATTTTGGGGAAAGTAGGCTAATTTGGGATATGATGTTCATGAATAATGAGCCCATGGACCCTATCATTTTGTTCTTTGATGACATGTTGTGATCGTCTTTCTTAACCGTTTAGTTGAATCTTATGGGAGATAGAAGATGTTTTGAAAATCTGTTCCCATTCTGTGGAATTCTTATGAGTTCAGTTTTTTTTCTGTGACAATTTGGAATGGGTTAAAATCATCTTTAATGTTGTAAAAATCCCCAACTTGTCCGGTTAGTCCCTGATTAACCCTCTATAGTTCTTAATTAATCCTTTAATCTGGTTTATTTTCCAATTAATCCCTGATTGGTCTTTAAAATAGCCTCTCAGACTGACTAGTGTCTAGCGTTTTTTACAACAATTATCTTCTTCAACTCAAGTGTAAAGTTGTAATGGATTTAATAGCTAGTTTCTCTTGGATAAAATTGTTATCTGCATTATGAGTTATCATGTCTCTTTCCGTTCCTCTCTTGATTATGTCTGTGGTTGCAGGTTAAATATGGAAACACTCTTAGGCGTTTCAATGCGCGTATTGATGAATTTGCACAGTTGGATCTTAACATTGATGGTTTGAGATCTAAGATACTTGGTCTGTTTAACTGTCCACCTGATGCTGATATTACTATGACGTATGTTGATGAGGATGGTGATGTAGTCACCCTTGTTGAAGATGAGGACCTTAAAGACGTGATGAGGCAGCGCCTCAAGTTCCTAAGGATAGATGTCCAAGTGAGTGGTGAGAAAGGTGCCAGCCACGTCACTCAGTCTTCTACACCGTTGATATCCCCTCCAGTGCAAAACTCATTACCGAACATCAATGCTAGTGTGAGTGAACCTTTGAAGTCGATGGAAAAGCAGCTGAAGGAAGCAGTTGCCAAGTTATCTGTTGACTTGGAATCTTTGAGATCCCCACGAGTGCAAAGCTCATTACCGAACATCAGTGCTAGTGTGAGTGAAGCTTTGAAGTTGGTGGAAAATACCACTTCTAAAATCCCTGTGGTTCCTGCATTTAGGGGCTCCACTTCCAAAACTGTCAAGGAAGCAGGCATTGGTGGTGTTACTAAAGCTGTGGGATCAGCTGCTTTCCCTGCTCCTCTTGTGGATTCCTCTCTGTCAGACAATTGCAAGAAAGAAACCAAGAAGCATGAAAATGTTCGTGATGGGAAGTTTGAGTTTTTAAGTGTTGTTGAGGCACAATGCTGCCCTGCTCCAAAGCCTTACCCCACTGCTGGGGTAAGTTTGACTGCCTCCTCAGACTGTCCATTTAGCAGTTTGGCTGAGGAAACCAATTCAACCTTAACTCCTATTCATCATGGTCTCTATCCATATAAGAGGACTCTCTCTAATAAGGGTGTTATGGGTGATATGATCCATAAGGGCATTGTTTGTGATGGCTGTGATGTTCATCCTATAACTGGACCTCGATACAAGTCCACCTTGTAAGATGATTTTGTTTTTATGTATATTATGTTTGTTTGCGTTATATCTGGCAGCAGTTACTTGAACGGCAGTTGCTCTATTTTCTGCAGAAGATCAAATTACGATCTATGCAGCACTTGCTTTGCAAAAATGGGCAAGGAAGGTGACTACATTAGAATGGATCGTCCAGTGAATTATCGCCATCCACGGATATGCAAGGACATACATGATCATGTAAGTTAGGCTTCAAATCAATTTTCTTCAGAAGTTTTTTTAGCTTTATACATCTGTAGTTTGTAAATTTACTTGTTCCTGTCACATGTTTGTGCTAATCTAGTTCTCTTTCTATGCAAGTTAGGCCAAGAAGGTTTTGGGTGGTTCTCTTCCTCATGTCTCTAGGAAATGTGGATCTCGGTCCCATCATCCAAAATTAGATAGCCACTTCATTGCAGATTTAACCATAATGGATGGAACCTTGATGGCCCCATCTACACCATTCACCAAGATCTGGAGAATGCATAACAATGGTAATAGTGCATGGCCGCGGGGGACCCAGATTATTTGGATTGGGGGTGATAAATTAACTGACGCACTTTCAGTTGAATTGGAGGTTGGATATGTTCTTTTCTAATTATACACTGTTATTAATTTTTCCCTTGTTTGAAATTTTTCATGCATTGAATAGCCTGCTAGTATTTGGTGCATGCTTCTAAGTTTGGTACTTCAAATTGTTGTTAGGTTCCCGAGAGTGGCGTGCCTTCTGATGGGAACATTGACATTGCTGTTGATTTCACTGCACCGAAGCTACCTGGTAGCTACATTTCCTACTGGAGGATGACATCATCCTCTGGTTATAGGTTTGGGCAGCGTGTTTGGGTTCATATACAGGTACACTACTACACTACCTTCTCTGCATTGCTTACCACATTTTTCTCAGTTTCTTTTTATAAAAAAAACTATGTGATTGCCACTGTCTTCATTTTCCTGTAGGTTGACGCTTCACTGCAGGACTCTGTATGTGACAGCCTCGGAGGCATAAACCTGAATTTGCCTCGAGCTTTATCTGAAGAGGTAGAAGGGAATGTGAAGGCTGTAGTGGATGGTGGCTTGTTGGATTCAACGAGCTCCAAGTCTATTGTCCTTGAACGGGCTGAGCAGGAGCAGGATCTCAAGTTCCCAATCAATGATGCACTGATTGTTGGCCAGGGGGCTTCTGCTCCTCCAGAGCCAACTTCACATGTGTCATACCCGATTATTGACGTGGCTGAAACATCTCGACCTGGGCCTTCTTCTTCCTCTGTGACATACCCCCTTGTTGATTCTTCACCGGTGACATTGGATGTGAAGGAGCAGACACTGCTGAAGGAACTTGAGGACATGGGTTTCAAACAGGTAGATCTGAACAAGGAGATCCTAAGGAAGAATGAGTACAATTTAGAGCAGAGTGTGGATCAACTGTGTGGAGTTGAAGAATGGGACCCAATGCTTGAGGAGTTGGAGGAAATGGTAAGTGTTTGTTTTATTTATATATTAGTCAGTATAAAAGTGTTGTGATGTGATGTTAAATATGGGTTGATTCAGGGATTCTGTGATACGGAGATGAACAAGAGGCTGTTGGAGAAGAACAATGGAAGTATAAAGCGTGTTGTCATGGACCTCATCAATGGCCATAATAATGCATAGCTCCTAATTACGGTGACCATCTTGTTATGCCTATGTTGCAATGCCTTTTAGTTTTGTGAGGGAAGGGTCTCCCTTGTTTATCATATTATAGCTTTGTGAATGTTTCTCGTCCTTGTCATGGATAATGCTTCTGAACTAATTATGGTAATCCAAGATTCGGTAATGTGAGTGGTTAAATATTGCATATGTAAGAACAGCTTGTTGTATATATGTGTATGATGTTGCGTGTAATATATTGGATGATGACGGAAAATATAAAGTATACAATTCATCAGATGAATGTTGTGGAAAATGCTTGCAACCACCAGGGGTGTATTTTGGACAAAGTATTAGTTCCAAACCAAGTTAAGTCCAATCTGAAAAATTGAGAAATGTGAATAATGGTTCGACTATTTGCTTTTCAAAGTATGTTTATGATTTTGGAGTTGGAGTAAATAGACTCTTGATCACGGGGTCTAGATTTATTTATTTCTGCTCTTTTTTTCCCATTGTTTTTTAGCCAAGTATGTGATGAGTTTTGCTCTCGAGGAAATATCAATATCTCTGTTTTTGATTGCTTTCTTTGGTACCGATTTTTTTAGGTTGGTACTGGATGTTGAGTTGTATGTGGCTTATCGAAGAGTGAATTAATAGTTGTCACCTTAAATCTCTAATTATGGTAATTTTAGGGTTTACCATACTTTTTATAATTTAAAAATATATTTTATAATTGTGTTGATTGACCTCATAAAGATAAATCGGTGAGTAGAAATGGGTTTCTGCCTAGGAAGTGCTATTTCTTAATTTTATTTTCTCAACTTCAATATTCTTCGAATTAGTGTTTGGTTGCCAAGAAAATTTCCTTAAGGAAAGGGCAGTATGTTCTCAGTTCTCATCCTTTTGAACTACTTATAAATATTAATATTGTAACTATCATTTCTAACTATATAATGGTAATTTAGCATATCAACTAACCTAATCGTTTAAAATTTGTAGTTACCGAGTCACCAACTCCTTAATTTTTACAGAAAGACTAAATTGCCCACATCTTTTCATCTAATTGATTCTCTCTCTCTAATAAGGGATAGTTCCAGGGGCAATCGCCTTCCCTTGACTCTAGAACTCAAAAAAATTTCATATAGAAATATGGATCATTTTACATAGGGGTGTTTATTTTCCAGACCCAAACAAGACCAATTAAAACTTAGGTATAAAATCAAAATGATTATTATAACTGGTAAAAAGTCGAGCGATTCTTTGGTTAGAACTGGGTCGATCTGACTTTGAGGGACCTTCAACCTATGCCTCATTTATAGGCTCAATTAGTCGGTTTAGGTCCTATTTTTGGACTCATTAATTTAAGACTGAGGGTGAGAGTTTTGAAACTGAATTTGTTTCTTTGTCGAAACTATCTTCTACCGCTAGGTTGAAGTCGATTCAACCTTATGAGGGAGAATTGAAATAAAGGTTAAATTTGATTTAGTGCAGAAAACATTAAACCAAAGTTGATGACTTGAAGTTCAGGGTAAAGACTAATGATGATGTGATTAAATTAGAGAATTGAGAGGCTAATCTTGTGATGTTCGAGAAGGAGACGGTGCTTTCGAGCGCGCCACTCTACACCCACCCCTTCCTTAACTAACACGCATCACAACGCGGTCGTTTATCAAGCACATTAATAAGTTTTTGGCTTTACCGGGTCGAACACTTGGGAACCAAATATGAGTTTCATAATTGGACTTTTGATGCTCTCTTTCCTGACACGACTCGGAAAAGGTAAATTACACAAGGAGGGGTTTTTGATTTCAGTCATCACATAAACAAGTTCTCAAGCACGCAATTCAAAACACTTCGAAGGCTCAATGGGTCATGCATCACAATCTCAATTAACAATCAAATCTCGAACTATCGAACTTTAAAGCAAGAGTCACAATTCACAATCACCATTTCAATCAAGCAATCACAAGTAAGCAAAATAACACATCACGTCAAAGCGATCACAAGTAAGCATGAGGACAAATCACGCCAAAGCACAAATCAAGTTCGCATCGAGACTATCAAACTAAGCAATGACCATCAAGGATCGAATGAATACGAGAGCATGCAAAAGAGTTGGAAACGAGAAATTAGTAACAAAATATCGATCACAAAATGCAAGGCGAATTACAAACAAGTAACTAAGAGCGAGGAAGCAAATGGGGGGAGGGGGAAGCATGGATTGGTTAGAGATAGGAGAGTAGAGCACTAGGAAACTAAACATATGACGACTTGTTAATTAATCAAGTTTTAATTATGAGCATGCATATCATTGGTCTATGTTTTAAATATTCTACTCATCTCTTGACATTGGGTAGAGCCTAATTAACCCAAGTCTTATGGATCCACGAGTGTTACCACACTTGCACAATGTCACTCAAAGCAAGCATGTCACCACCTCGTAAACCCGCGACTCTAAGCTAGCCGCATTAGCAATAACACTTTTCGAACCAAGGGAAAATGCTCTACGAGCCGATCCCTTGATCCTACTTAGATCAACCGAGACAAGCCCCTCTTAGAGTCGAACCTCGATAAAGGATAGCGTGCCAAGTATCTCTAGTTAGCACACGCCTTAGGCACGAAGTAGAATCAACAAGCATGCAAACACATAACCAAACTCAAATAATCGCCAAACATTTCTCTCATCAACACACAACCAATTAATCAATTTATCGCATGCAAATTGGACCTATGTCTTAAATACCGAACCGTCTCTCGACATTGGGAACAACCTAATCTCGGGTAAGCGACCCTCTCGGGATATTATTACTCACCGTCAACAGCATTAAACCCGATAATTTCAAGCCAAGATGTGGGCGCCATGCGCCGACACCTCGGGTCTACTTTTATCCGCTCACACTTGCACCTCTCAGAGTCAAGTGTGGGACAAAACAAGAGAATATCCACAAATAATCACAAACTCTCACAAGAAACTACAAGTTTTCATACTCAAGCATATATAGCAAAGTAGAACACAATTTAATCTTGCAACAATTAATTAATTAACCATAAATATCAAAGATAAAGTCAAAATCAAAATCAAAGTCTAGCTCCCATGACCAAGGATTTTTAGCCTCAAATCAGGGTGCTCAAGCAATCATCTACAAGAAACAACTAGATTCAAGACAATGAAAGAAAATTACAAACCCAAACCCAAAGATATGGGTGTTAGGAAGCTCAAAACTCTCCAATCTAGCTTCTCCTTGTAGCCTCTTGCCTCCTTTGCCTCTTTCCATGGTGGTGGTGGTGGAAACCCTCCCTTGGAGCACCAAAAATGGCCTGAAAGGGAGGGTTTTGGAGCCCTATCTCTTTAGGAACCCTTGGGAACTCGAAACCCTCTCAACTAGAACTTCCCCCTTTAAAATCTGACTTGTGGCTCCTGAAAAATTAGGTTTTTGCACTTTGAATAGCAGATCCGCGAAGCTTGTCACGATCGTGACATGGGTTGTCATGATCGTGACACACTTTTCTTCTCGAGTCCCGATCGTCTCGCCACCGTGTCGTCCGTCGTGTTGAGCCACGTGATTCCCAATTTAATTTGTCACGATTGCGACACTCCTTAAGCGTCCTCCCAAGCTCCAAAAATGCTCCAATTGTGCCTTCCACCTACAAATTGTGAAAATTCCACCAGGGATCAAAAAGTACAAAATAATGGCTCTAGGAAGCCGAAACGAGGACAATTTGGTGCTAAAATGCGGGACAGAATTGTAAATGCAAGGTCACATCGGGCCCGCATCATCATGTTTAACTGTTCATGTAAAGAAATAGTTTTCAAGTGATGATGGCCTTTTAACGAGCTGAGCATGCAATTCACGAGATCATTGAATGAAACTGGTTTATGGGTCGATCCATTTAACGACAATGGTATCATGAAACCTTTTCCTTTTCAGTAATTGTTTTTTGCCATGAAACTGGTTCATGATTCGGTGTCATGATCTTGCTCATTGGTTTCATCTGCACCACATTGAAGCAAATCAGTTTATTATCAAAGATAGTCCACCTAAAATTAAATGATCAAAAAAATTAAGAGATTGGAACACATCATTAAGCGATTATTACGTATGAAACAACAACTCAATACCACAGATCATCGAAAATATAAGTTCTTATGTACCGTCGTTAACGGATTCAGCCCAGACGCCATTTGAGAGTGGAGGTTAAGGGATTGGAACACACCATTGTCGTTTTCTAGGTCCATCCACATGTTATGATCACCTGCAATTTCATGGAAAAGCACTGTTAGATCCCAAAACATAACGCAGCTGATCCAAAAAACATAGTCCACACAATATGATTTCTTGGACCACACCATTTAATACATCATCAGTCACATCAACGAAAGATTGATTTTCGTTGTCAAGAGTTGTCGCACTAATGATCTTGTCCGTGGCAACTGAAACTAGAATAATAAATCGATTTTATGTATGAAATAGCAACTTGATACCAGAGATCGTCAGGAATATGAGTTCTTATGTATTGTCATTCATGGATTCAGCCCGGACGTCATTTGAGAGTGGAGGAGATTTGTTCAGTTGCTATGAAAGTGATGATGCATTTATGTTTCTGATATTAATGGAATAAAGGCCGTAATTTATTACATGTCAGGGTTCCATATTTATGAAATAGATGTTTTGACGCTTATTCCCCTTTGAACAATCTCATTTATTAATTTCATTGGATTTCGGCTATTAATACTGTGGATGATATTGATTTTTATATTCTTCTCTAAAACCATGTTGCACCCTTAAAATACATATAAATTTGTTGATTTGTAGACACTTTATCACAATGATTAACTCATCGATGATTTAAAATGTTATGATTAAATTAAAAGAAACTAATAGTTTATCTTGCATAACTATAATCAATTCTTGCTTTACTCACCTAAGATTTTGTGACCCTAACTTCCTTTTATCCCATTTATGTTAGTGTTGTTATATTCTACTCATAAATTATATAAAATGACAATTATACTCCAAAAATCTCATTAAATTTATAAACTTATGTAATGGGGGAAATATAGTTGTCTCCGATGTCTCTCTCTTCGACTATATGCCCTTTCTCCGGCGATACTCTCTCTCTCTCTCTCTCTCCAACTATACTCTTTTCGACAAGTCTGTGTAAAGAGATTGCTTTTGGTTTGGGGGATTTAAAAGATGTCGTTGTTGTGTTCCTCACCATGGATTATGTTGAACCCATTGCCGGACTAAAATTGTGGTCGTTGGCGGTGATGATGGGTGAATCGAGGGTGTGTTACTGGTTCCCTCTCATACAATAACTTATTTGGGCCATAGAAGAGCAAGAAGCTTTATTAACTCTACGACTCAAAACAAAAAAAATCAAAATCTCAAAGCCAAAAACAATTGTCACTTCTGGAGTTTCGCCGAAGTGAGTGACTATAGCAAAGTGCATCAATGTAGACAACCTACTTGTCCCAGTGACATAATTTCATGACATTTTGCGGTATACCTGTCATTTTATATGATTTTAACGTTAGAATTAAAAGATGCTTACAAAAATAGGAGAAAATGAAGTTAGAGTATCGAAAAAGAGAAAATAAATACTTAAGTGAGTAAAACAAGAATTGAGTATAGTTAAGTACTAAATTGCAATTCTATAAAATAAACTGAAAATTAAAGTCTAAGTCGAAGCTATAGTTAGGGATGGCAAAAAAATCCGAACCCGCCGGATACTTGATGCACATGCCCGATCGAAACGGGGAAACCTGAAATTGGGTTCGAGTTTTTGAGCGGGTTCGGTGTAGGGCGACATATTCCCCACCTAACCCGCATCAATACCATTTATTTTTTTAATTTATATTTATAATTTTGTACTTCTAAATTTTAACTTATATTCTAACCCATATCAGTAAAACCGTTCTACGCACCCTCTCTGCCTCACCGACGACCTCGCCGTCCTATTCTCGCCGCATCGTCGTCCTTTTCGGTGGTTTATGTGCTTCTTTCATGCCCGTTTAAGAGCTTGAATGTTGGTTATTTCACTGGTAAAATTATCTTACTAAAAGACATGATTGTTATTGTTTTGGTTGGTTGGTGATGAAAATAGAGTAATATGTTCTTATTGAAGATGAATTATTGTGATTAGGGTTTGATTTTGTGCTTTCAAACTCTGTTTTTGATGGATCTACTGCTTAGATTTGTTTGGAAAACACATTTTCGTTGGTTCCCGATGAAAAAAGGTTCTATGTTATGTTTTTGTCTCTAAAACCTGATTCATCATTGAGGACTCAAATGCGTTATTGTAATTCATGTTTTCAATTTTATATTACTTGATGACGGTCATGCTCGGATTTGTATAGAAAACATGTTTTTTTTTGGATTTGCTATGGTTGATTAGTAATGAAATAATAGTATTTGTGTTATTGATTCATGACTAGAATGAAATCTCGTTATTAGTATTTGATTTTTCGAGTCGGGTTTGAGTTTTGAGAAATTCTCATACTTGTCGGGTTTTTTGAGCGGGTCGGGCATCTGAAAACCTTTTACAGTCGGGTACCTGATCGTTGAGAGTGAGTGGGTTTGATGAAACTCGATCTAAACCCAACTCGTAGTCATTCCTAGCTACACTCCCCAACTCTGTGCACTCGTACACGTTTGTGAATGAATCAAAATCCAAGACCCAATAGTCAAGTATTCAACTCGAGTAAATAAGGGCTTGTAATCGAGTACAACGCCTATCTAGCGTACAAATATCCGAAAATTACATGGCCATTGGATCAAAGAATCGACGGTAGCGTGGATATGACAGTTGTGATGTCATTTTACAGTAACTCATTTAATTTCAAATGGGTTTGACTGTATTTGAATCACATCAAACCCAATCCCAATGGATTTTCATAGTCGAACCCTAGTACCTGAAGCCCGGCCGTATTCCCTTTAAATACTTCTCTGCAGTCAGCACATATAGCACACATTCATCAAATACATTCTTGCAACTGATTCGGTCTTCCTCGTTACTAACAGTGTCGTCTTCCAATAGCAGGTCGCAGAGAAGTTCTAACAACCCGAAGAAGAAGGTCACTGTCAAGTAAATTAGACCGAGGTTTTATGATGGATGCATATTGTATTTGTAGTTTGTGTCTGTGATACATGCGAGTGAAGTTGCAATTAGGCCTCGAAATTTAGGGTTCTGTTGTGCGTGTATCACCATTTGCTTGGATGAACAAAAACTACTTCACTGATATTGTTTCATTTCACTATGTATAATTTGTCATTGCAAGTACAAATGTACGCATAACACATGTAATTTGTCAATGCTAGTACATATTTACGCACAACATCTGTAATGTGTCATTTTTATAAGTATAAATTCATTATCTGTAATATGTCATTGCAAGTATAAATTCAAAATGTTTTCATTATGTCATTGTGTAAATTGTATAACTTCAAAAAAATTTCATTGTGTCATTGTATAAATTCAAAAAATTTAAGTTTCATTGTGCCATTGTGTAAACAAATATATGTCATAAAAAATCACGTGTCATGAAACACACTTTATACTGGATGCTAAACGCAGAGATCGACTCAACGCAAATAAATGAATACAATCTCCAATACAAAGCATAATAATGTTTTTAATGCATCATTCCATAATCAAAACATTCAAGAAATAAAAGCAAAACGCTAATAATTTGAAGTTGTCGATCTGCCAAATATTCTTAAACTTAAAACTCTACTTCTCGATGTCACCCATGTATCCACCATCCTCCTCAAAAAAATCTCCACCAGAGTCACTCTCACTTCCATCATCTTCTAAATTACTTCCATCGTCGATGTTAGTTTTGGAACCTTCATCGGAAGAATCCGAGTCAGCATCTGGGGGCCACAACCCATGCAGGTACTGGTCCTCCCTGTTTGAGTTATCTGGGTCTTCAGTTTCACCTTCTGTCATCGAGTATTCCGTCTCGTAGTCTTCAGAACAGGGGACACAAGACATGATCACATATGTTTCAGAAATTGGATCGATCATGTATGCGATGTTGAGCACAAGACATGATGTGTCTTTTGCATTATACCAGAAAATATGAGTCTAACCCAGTGAAAGTCACTGGACAGCAGTTAAAGAACATTCTCAAAATCTTGAGAAAGAACTGAGGATGAGTCTCTCCTATATGGGGTCTAGACGAGAAGCGTGTCGTAAGGGTTACGTCAATGTTAGTTTCCAGAATTACACTGGTGATTACGAATCACAGTCTGGATACATGTGTGA
>JAYMTP010004438.1:0-14932 GCA_036897365.1 Geranium brycei
GACGGGGAATCTTTGTCCCCGTTAAAACCAGGGAATCCCCGATCCGATTCTAACGGGGACAGGGACGGGGACGGAAATTGTCAAATCCGCCCCGTTGCCATCCCTAAGTAGAATAAGAAAATCACAATAAGAACCAAACCATTTTTCTACATAGCAGTTCCAGGTATGATTCTAATAATTTGAGAACCAGAAAATCGGGTCCGGTCCGGTTCCGAAACGGTGCCCAATGCGACGAAAATAGAAAACCAACTCGTCCGAGTCGACTCACACTTAACAGAGAACTCGTCCGGTCCCACTCGTCTTCTTCGCTAAAACCCTAATAGTGTCAAAATCACACACACCGACCAAAACGATCCAATTTCAAAATTCGAACTTGGCGCTTACTCGCATTTACCCTTTCTCTTTCTCTCTCGATTCCGATCCGTTCGCTTCTCTGTAACTCGCGCGCGAAATGGGTGGCGCTCACAGCCGCGAAGACCCAATTCCCTCCGACTCCGACGAAGAATACGAAGACGAACAGTCCCAGAAAGAAGAAGAAGAAGACGATGAAGAAGAAGAGAGCTACGAAGACGCTAGAGGCGGCGACAGGTCCTCCGATCGAACCCCCAAGACCCCATCTTCCATGGACGAGGTCGAGGCCAAGCTCAGAGCCCTAAAGCTCAAGTACCCATCTGCGTCCCTCGCTCCGGCTCGATCTCCGGCTCCGGCTCCGAATCTGAAGAACGCGGTGAAGCTGTACCTCCACATCGGCGGGAACACCCCAAAGGCCAAGTGGGTCGTCTCCGAAAAGCTCACATCTTACGTTTTCCTGAAATCTTCCCGAATGGAGACCGACGAAATCGACTACGAGGACGATGAGGGAGACGGAGATTGTTGGTGGGTCGTCAAGGTGGGCTCGAGGATCAGAGCCACCGTGTCGACGGAGATGCAAGTCAAGACCTTTGCGGATCAGCGGCGCGTGGATTTTGTTTCAAAGGGTGTTTGGGCTTTGAAGTTTTTCAGTGATGAGGACTATAAGGCTTTCGTTTCGATGTATCAGGATTGCTTGTTCGAGAACACATATGGGTATGAGGCCACTGAGGAGAACAGGCTGAAGGTCTATGGAAAGGACTTCATTGGGTGGATGAAGCCTGAAGTGGCCGATGACTCGGTTTGGGAGGATGCTGAGGACAGTCTCGGGAAGAGCCCGGCGACGACGCCTATGAGGGGAAATCAGGACTTGAGAGAGGAGTTCGAGGAGGCCGCCAATGGTGGGATCCAGAGCTTGGCATTGGGTGCTCTGGACAACAGCTTCTTGGTTGGTGATTCAGGTATTCAGGTGGTCAAGAATTTCAGCCATGGAATCCATGGGAATGGGACTTACGTGAATTTCAATCCCACATTGGTGCACTCCACCCCAAAGAAGGCTCTGCTCATGAGGGCCGAGACCAATATGCTGCTCATGAGCCCGGTCAACGAGGGGAAGCCTCATTCCAAGGGGCTCCATCAGCTTGACATTGAGACGGGGAAGATTGTTTCGGAGTGGAAGTTCGGGAAGGATGGTGCTGATATTTCGATGAGGGATATTACAAATGACAGTAAGGGAGCCCAGTTGGATCCTTCAGGATCAACGTTTTTAGGATTGGACGACAATAGGCTGTGTAGGTGGGATATGCGTGACCGAAATGGTATGGTTCAGGATCTTGCTGATTCGAGCACCCCCGTGTTGAATTGGACTCAAGGACATCAGTTCTCTCGAGGGACCAATTTTCAGTGCTTTGCAACTACTGGTGATGGATCGATTGTTGTTGGTTCTCTGGATGGGAAGATCAGGCTGTACTCGATCAATTCTATGAGGATGGCGAAAACAGCTTTTCCAGGTCTTGGTTCACCTATTACTCATGTGGATGTTACATATGACGGGAAGTGGATCTTGGGTACTACTGATACTTATTTGATCCTCATATGTACCCTTTTCACTGACAAGAACGGCACAACAAAGACTGGCTTCAATGGTCGCATGGGGAACAAGATTTCGGCTCCAAGGTTGTTGAAGTTGACTCCTCTGGATTCTCATTTAGCAGGAAAGAATAATAAGTTTCACAAGGCTCAGTTTTCATGGGTAAGTTTGGTCTCTCTTATCTTATTGAGTTTGTGTATTGCGCTTCTACTTTTAGGTGCTTGCTTTTCTCTTCACACATTTGATTTGTATTTTGTTGCTTTTTTCGGTTCACTTCACATGCTTTCAAGTTTGGTTAGCCGTGGTGATTGATGAAGCATACTACTGTTGGATTCATTTACACTAAGTAGCTTTCCTCTGTGGGTGCTCAGACATTTCTTTTTTTACTTTAGTTCCCATAACATTAATTATCTGCCACCAGAATGATGTCTTTTTCATATTAGTAGTGTAGATATGATTTGATTTTATGTTGTTTGCACACTCGTCATTTTACTTAGTGGTAATTAATGTTTGAATGCTGTGTCTTATTATTTATTACTCCAGTTGTATGCATCGACTGAATGAGGTATCACTAGGTTATATGCTAAATTTGATGATGAATGCATTCCATAGAAGTAGTAGGACAAGGAGCAGAAAAAACAGCAATCAAACCATTTCTCAAACAACATAGTAGAAGCAGAAATGGTTTCAATTTATAGTGTCCTTTGTTATCCCTTTAATTGATCAAAGTTCATTCTTCTGAGGACAGATTGGCTTCACAATCTGATTCCTATTGAAGTACTCTGACTGATGTTTGAAGCATTCCTTTGACAAAACTTTTATCTTAGCATATTGGCTTCGCAATCTGATTCCTATTGAAGTACTCTGACTGATATTTGAAGCATTCCTTTGACAAAACTTTTATCTTACCATATTATATTTCTGCTTTCAGCTTTGTGATAAATATATCTATACACGATTGCCTGACTGAGAAGTCAAATTCGTATGCAACCTTTTATCTTATTCAATTTGTAGCATTTTGCTAGTCAAATTTATTGACCTTACAAGTATTCTGTATTTGAATATATTTGCTTAAATATGGCCAGGAAGGTTGGTTTTTACCTAACTTGTTTAATTTAAAATTTACTTCGGTATGAACCCATTTTTCCATACCACACCACTTGAATTTTGTTGTTTGCTTTTCTCTTGGTTTCTACTCTGGGAACTGGAAGACACCACTCATTATCTGGGAGAGGCTTTACTCTTGGCAGTGAAGTGTACCAATTTAGATTTTTGTTTAAATTGATTGCCTTTTGCTGTCTCATATTATTTGTAATTCTATTTGATGAATGTTTTCCATCTGCAAATCTAGTAGTTCACTAGCTATATGATAATATATCAACTTTCAAATACCCTTTTAAAATTAAACATATTACATGCCCTGATGCCCTTATTGCTGGGTCATAAACAACCGTTACTATTTTCATCTTTCTATGATTTAGAAAATCATTCCTTGTGAGTTTCACGGTTCTAAGTTCCAACTGCTCTGTTTTACATAATCTCTCAGGTTACAGAGAATGGAAGGCAGGAGCGTCATCTAGTTTCAACTGTGGGGAAGTTCAGTGTGATTTGGAACTTCCAGCAAGTAAAGAACGGCTCCCATGAATGCTACCACAACCAAGAGGGCCTGAAAAGCTGCTACTGCTACAAGATAGTTCTGAAAGACGATTCCATCGTTGACAGCCGATTCATGCACGACAAGTATGCAGTCACTGATTCTCCCGAGGCCCCACTCGTGATTGCAACCCCCATGAAAGTCAGCTCCTTCAGCATATCCAGCAGGAGATGATCATGAAGTTTCAAATGCTTGTTTCAAACTTCTCAGATGTTTGTATTTTAGGTTGTTAACTACATGTCCAGATTTCCTCCTGGAGAAGAATGTTTTTTAACAGCGTGCTTGGTCTAGTTCTATAGAACTGGTTCATCAATCTTTGATTTACATTTCTCAGTACCAAATTATGACTGAAGCTTTGGATATTGCCTGTTTAAGGAGAATTTAAAAGGGCACTTGGGTTTCTTTTACTTTCTTTGTCTGTGACTCTAATGTGCTCTTATCTGCTGAAATAAAATTTTGTCAACTGTTTAATGATATATTTGGAAAACAGATGAAAAGAGAAGAGCAGAGAAAATCTCTCTCTATCTCCAGGGATTGATCCTAGGGCTGTGATGAATTGGGTAAGTGGTCCCATGCTATCTTTGAGTGATGGTATAGTTATAATCTTCAAGTTGTGGACCTTGTTTTCTCTTGTGGTGTAGATGACTTGTTGATAGAAGAGAGACCAGAAAAGGAAAAGGAGGAAAATGGCTGTAACAGTGGGAAGGGTCTTCCTTGCTCAGCCATGCACTTCTGCATCTTTCATTGGCAATGGTAATGGCAAGCATATCCACAGGTCCTCATTTGGCTTCTTAGCCAAACCAGGAGCAGCTCTATCCCGCCATTCCCGAATCGTGGTCAGAGCTCAGGAGCGCCCCACGTGGCTCCCTGGGCTCGACCCCCCTCCCTATCTCAATGGAACGTGAGTCTCTCTTAACTGTTGTTTCCATTTTGTTTTCTGTATAAATTGTGCTGCTTTGCTGGTTTAACTTCTTTTTTTTCGATTTCTGTTCTCAAAGTTTGGCTGGAGATTTTGGGTTTGACCCCCTCGGATTGGGAGAGGATCCAGAGAGCTTGAAGTGGTATGTGCAGGCCGAGCTGGTGCATTGTCGCTTTGCCATGGCTGGTGTTGCAGGAATTTTGCTGACTGATGTAAGTATTTCTTTAACATTGTTTCCTCATCCACAACTCCATTTATTTGTGAAATATGTGATGTGAATGTATGAGAATTGGGCTTTGTTCTCCTTTGCTGCTATTTGTAAACATGTGCACATAAGAATGTTGGTGATTGATTATATTTCTGAGTCCCCATTGTGAATACATATGTTATGGAACAATCAAGATTGTTATTCAGTATAAGATAGAAGGAAAATTGTAAAAATGTGACCTATTATATGACACTTTTGCAAAATGGTGTTAAAATGGTGTTGCGTTGTTTGATAATGGAAAAATGTGTTGTTCTGTTTGCATTTTTTTTCAAATATGTATTTTTATAAAAATGATAAAATTACCACTGGAACTAAAAAATATTTATTTTAGAAAACAAAAATATTTAACAAGTTTTTGTTTTTGTTTTTATCTTTTAACTACAATTTGTACGATCAAATTTTGTAATTTAATTTTTTAGTTATACTATTTTAAGTTAAAATCCTTTTTTAAAATTATTGTAAGTCTTAATTCTTAATTTCAAGGAAAATTTTGCCATTTTTATAAAAATACACACATTTTGCAAAAGAAATTGAGAACAACACTACACCTTTTTGCCATAAACAAATAGCACATTACCCTTTTACAAAAGTGTCATATAATATGACGCCTTTTTGCAATTTTCTCTAAGATAGATCTTTGTTGTGCCGACACATTTCTGAAGCTGTCTCGTGACTTCACTCTGACTTGGCGACTGATAAATACCTACTACTCTCTTGCAGTTGCTCCGCGTGACAGGAAATACCAGCTTACCGGTATGGTATGAAGCAGGCGCTATGAAGTTCAATTTTGCCAGCACGACAACTCTCTTCATCGTCCAAATGATCTTGATGGGGTATTAACTCTTCCTTTTGTTTATTACACGCGTTCTTGCAAATTCTGTGAAACAGACTCGGTAACTTGTTATCTGCACACAGATTTGTCGAAACCAAAAGGTATATGGATTTCATCAACCCGGGATCTCAGGCAGAAGATGGCACTTTCTTCGGGCTTGAGGCTGCTTTCGAAGGTCTTGAACCTGGGTAAGCAATGCCAACTTGCAGTCGTCGTTTTCTGGAGAAAAAAAGCAAGTCTATGGAGTTTTGAATGATAACATGCTTGTGTGCTGTATATTTGATAGCTATCCTGGTGGACCTATACTGAATCCTCTTGGTATCGCTAAGGACATAAAAAACGCTCATGAGTGGAAGCTCAAGGAAATCAAGAATGGTCTGGTTTTTTTGTTATTGTTCATTTTGTTTGTAAAGATGGCTTATTGCTTTTATGGGTCTTTATTTCTTTGAGTTCTTCATTTGCAGGAAGGCTTGCAATGATGGCCATGCTCGGATTCTTTGTGCAAGCCTCTGTGACTCATGCTGGACCTATCGATAACCTTGTCGAGCACCTGTCGAATCCATGGCACAAAACCATTATTCAGACACTTGCCAATTCCAGTTCTTGATATCAGTACATTCAGAGCTTTTATCTGTATTTCATCTGGAAACATGCTGAAATGTACATTACATTACAATTTTCACACATTCTTGATTCAAATGTAAAGCCAATGAACATGTCCTCATCGAGTGTAGTTTTTTTTCACTTTCATTTTTCACAGTATGAGAAAAATAAGGATTGAAAAAAGGGAAACCGGCAAAAACCCGAGGTATAGGGTGTTGTGTATTCTGAAGTTTGATTATTTTGTGCAAAATACATGTATTTGTACAAAAATGACAAAATTGTCCATAAAAGTAAAATTATACAAATTTTAGTTAAAATATATTTTTACAAAAACTTTCAAAAAGAGATTTTAATGTTAAGAACAATTTTGTCATTCATACACATTTTGCACAAAAGAATCATAATATACACAGGCCATTTTCCCTTTGAAACAATCACAGTGCAAAGTTTGTAAGCTATCAGAAACAAATAAACAGCATCATTCCTGAACTGTTAAAGATACAGTTTCAAACAACATTGACTACAGAGGAACCCAAATTTCTGTCACTAAACTCAAAATCTCACACAGGCTGACCTTCAATATAACTACCCTATGCAACAAGCTTTATTGTATTTCCCACAACCAAGCACCAATAAAAAATCCTATACCATCCACCATACTCATTTTGTTCAGTGAGCAAAAGCATATAGTTCAATCAACTTATGGTACAGAAAAAAACAGTCACCAACAACATGTACATCAAGCAAATCAAGTCCAGTATCAGACCAGCAATAACAGGAGGGAGCGAAGCAACACGTACCGTCTCAGTCAAGATTTATCCGTCTTCTGCGTGTTCGACTTTCTTCTTCCCATGAACATGAGTATCCGAGGGAAGAACGACTTCTTCTTCTTCTTTTTTCCGGGCTTCATATCAGGGGATGATTCCGTTTCTGTGTTCTCTTTTGTACTCAGGACTTGTTCATCGCCCGTTTTAACAGAATCGCTGTTTGATTTAGTAGGGCTATTGACTGCGCCTTGAGAAGATTCGGTAGCCTTTCGCTTCTGCTCGTGCTCGGACCTCCATTTCCTCAATTCTTGCTCCACGCCTAACTTGCCCTCTTTGGCCCTCTCGGCCTTATCTGTTGCCATCGCAAGCGCTTCCTTCCTCGACGCCAACTCTCTATTCACTTCTTCCAACTTCTCCATGGTTCTTAGTTCAGATTCCTTAGCTACCTCGATTTGTGAAATGGCAGATGCCACCCTCATGTTGGCCTGCTCCTCAGCGTCGTGTGCATGCTTGCTGAGCTCGTAATACTCCTCCAACGAGAGAGTGACACCTGTCGGCGTATCCACGTCAGTTTTCATTATTCTAGCTGTTTCGCTCTCTTGCAACGCGCTGACCGCTGCTAATGCTAATCTCTCTGAGGCCCGCGCGGCCTCTATTTCTTTTTGAGTCGCGAGGAGGCGACTCTCCATGGTGCTCGCCCCGGCCTTTGCTTGCTCCATCGCGTCCTTTGCGCTCCTCAGCTCTTCCCGAGCGCCTTGGGCGAGCGCCTTGGCTTTGTCGGCCTCTCTTGCAGCGTTTTGTACTTGCTTCGGGAGGTCGACCACCTTCTCTCTGATTTCCCTCTCCTTCATCTGTATCACGGCTATTTCCGATTTTGTCCTCTCGAGCTCGGCCTCGAGGGAGGAGACCGCCACGGACGCCATTCCTTCCCTCTGCCTGATCGTGAAGAGTGCGGATTTTTCCCTCTCGAGCTCTTTTTGTAACGACGACGCGGCCACCTTCAGACAGTCCACTTCGAGGGTCGTTTTCTCTATGTTGAGCTTTACTTCCTCGAGCTCCTTCTTCGCGGAAGATATAGCTGTTTCTACGTCGGTGTGAGTCTTGAACTCTCCTGTTTCCGAGTTCTCGCCTTCTTGTTTTAGTTTTGATTCCATGTAAGCGGCGAGTTCGGCTTTCAAGTCTACTAGCAACACTGAGGCTGAGTCTAGTTTCAATCTGAGGTCGTTTGCGGACGAGATTTGCTGGTGAAGCTTCTGAAGCTCTTCTTCGGTTTGCTTCAGCTCCTTCTCCCAATAATTCGAATCCTGGTCTTTAGCCATGGCTGCTCCTATTCTTCGCTCCTCAGCTTCTAAATGAGCCGCTTGCGCAGACTCTAGAGACTCTTTCGTAGCGATCAGCTCTATCGTCAGATCCTCCACCATTTTCTCGATCTCCTTACCTGCAGAAGCGGCTTCCTCCGCTTTCTTTACAGCATTGTCTCTATCGATCAGTAAAAAATCGAGTTCCTTACGCAGTGTCTCCAGCTCTTCTTTAACAGATTTCAGCTCCGAGACTGCGGCCGCGTGCCTGGCCTTGGCGACCTCGAGCTGCGCCTTGGCTGCGACGCTGGAGTCATCTGCGATCCCTTGCTCCATCTCTTCCGCCCTGAGCTTGGCGAGCTCGGAGTCTTGTTTCGCCTGTTGCTCTTCGGTTTGTGCCCTCTCCAGGTTCAGCTTTAGCTCTTCTATCAGCCTCTTGCTGCGGTCCAGCTCATCGAGTACTTTCTTTTTTGACTCCTCGGCTTCCTCCGACTGTTTCTTGTACTCGGGAATGTCCCTCTGCACTTTCTCAAGCTCAGCTTCGATATGTCTGCGCCTCTAGACAGACAGCAAAAGAAGATAAGGCTATTTTAGACACATTGATGCTGAGAAATGGCAAAAATACTATCACATTTTTGCAAAAGCTTATGTGAACTTTGATTTTTCTTGCAAAATGTGTGTATATCTACAAAAATGACGAAATTGCCTTTGAAATTAAAATTTTTTTTTTTCATAAAAAAAAAATTTAAAAAGCTTTTGTATAATCAAATTTTGTAATTTATTTATTTTATTAAAAATATTCATTCTTAACTTTAGGGGCAATTTCTTTATATTTATAAAAATATACACATTTTGTATGAATCAAAGTTCACGGCACATTTTTGTCATTAACAAAGTAACATCCTCTGTATAAAATCGTTTTGCCATATTCCCAAAAATGTATGCAGAGAAAACAAAGAAACAGAAAGAGAATAGAAGAAGATAGAAATGCATCACCAAATTATCCGCTACATGAAACATTTTTCCCAAAAAACGATAAGAAAGAATTATAACTAAAGGAAGGAAAAACAGCAACACGAATAAGAAGACCGAATAATGTACTATGCTTATAACTGATTCAAATTTTTCCCAGCAAGAGGATGACAAACTTAAGCACTAAAATAAAACAGTGTTTCCAATCCTCTGCCTTATGTTCGATGTTTCTCTACCATAACCACTAAAATATTTTTACAATTGGCACAAGTACCATTGTTTGTAATCATCGGTAATGTATACAAGTACACATATGTCCGGGAAGTTAGTTATAAATGAATTACCAATAATATTCATCATGTGAGTTACTTACAGGCACGTTATGGCTAAGCACATGGGAGCTAACGAGGGGCGTGTGGTGAAAACAGGGCACAAACTCCACTAATCTTTGCGAGAAAGTCACATTAGGACACTTATTTTTGGAGGGAGGGAGTACTAATTTTTCATTAACATAGCAAAGCATGCTATTGTCGGTAAAAGGCTACTAAACATTGCAATGTATTTGAGATAGCAACAGAACAACTGATCATATTAGTGATTGTAACAATAACTACATACCTCCACTGTTCGGACTTTATGAGCCTTCCAGTCAACGATCCCTCCAAACTTGGAAACAGCTTGTTTGACGGATTCAATAGGCGCTCTCGTGTCGATGAAACCTCTACTCAAGGTAGAAGGACTACTAGTGTCGGGATCTTTTGTTTGGACGGTGGTTGTGGTTCTGGCAACCCTTTCGTGGGGCAACCCAAGGTCATTGGGTATTGCTGTATCATCAACATGATTCTGAGATGTACCAACAGAATTGCCTTCCGGTTGCTGTACACCAGGGGCAACTTGTAGGAGTCCAGCATCTTCAGATTTATGTACACCCGGGTCAACTTGCAAGGATCCGGCATCTTCAGATCGCTGTACACTAGGAGAAACTTGTAAGGGTTCAGCGTCTTCAGATTTTGGTACAGCAGGGGTACCTTGTAAGGGTCCCGCATCTTCAGATTGCTGTACACCAGGGTCAACTTGTAAGGGTTCAGCATCGTCAGATTTTGGTACACCAAGGGCGACTTGTAAGGATCCAGCGTCTTCAGATTGCTGCCCATCTTCTCGGGATTTAGTATCAGAGCCTGCCATCGTCGTATCCTGCAAGCCCGCTTCTTCTGTACTTATTGCAGGCCCGGGAATCGGTCCATCGGAAGAATTTTGTGCACTTTCAAGTGTCGGAGTTTCCACCACAGACGACTGTTGGTCGGTTGTCACCATTCCATTAGCGTCGGAGCTTGTTGTAACTTCACCATTGGACTGCTCTTTATCTCGGGAGGACAAATCGGGTTCTGAAGGAGGAATCACTTCAGCAGTTTTTGTGTCCTCCATTCGTAAGGACTACCACTAAGGTATCTGAAATTCAAGTACATAGAAATTGTATAAACCAAATGATCCGAAAATGGAAAACTTTGTCTATATTTATTACTAATACGAGCAATTTAAGAATTTAGGACTTCTTTGTTTGGTACAAAAATCAACTCAATCATAACGCCTCCACGAACTAGAAACTCTTCAACATTAAGACCATCAATTCAGATTCAGATACCGAAATTCAACATAAATTTTAGAGACAATAGCAAGGAAATGTATATATAGAGTGATCGGCATACAGTGGCGCGAAGCGAGTTAGATGCTCTGCAGTTTTCATTCACAAGAAAGCTTCATTGTATATTTTCATGCAATTTGCATTCACGAAGAATCTTAGTTACTCATTATGGTCTGAGAAGAGACATTTCAACACATCTGATATGGAAAAAATTAATTCACTAAGCTCTATACATTAAGCATGATCGTGTATTTGTTCCTCTTTAATATCCCAAATAAACATAGAAGAACTACAACTACAACTTTCCAACCCTCCTCTCTCATTGATGGCAAATTCTTAGAAGAAACAAAATTCAAACAAAAATATGCAATTTTTTCTACAACTTACATAGGCATAGACATAGACACATCAATTAAGGTCAAACCAACTATTAACAGCCAATTAAGGTTGAAAAGCTTCAACAGACCCAGAAATAACAGACTTGGATTCTCAAACATGCTTATACTCAATTCTATATCAGGGTCTGTAAGATTTTCCTATCCAAAATCAATAGCATCCAAGCAAAATCTATATGATCAAGAGATAAACCAACACAAATCAAACCCAAATCAAAGAAACCCCAGTTCATCAAAATGGTCAAGAGACAAAAAGCAAACAAGATCAGAGAATCAAAGAGAGCAGAAGATACAAACACACCCTCATAAACCCAGAAACCAAATTGAATGATCAAAAACCAAATTCACAATAAACCAACTGGATTAACACATAAATCAATGAAACCCCAGTTCATTAAAATGGTCCACAAGCAAAAAGCACACAAGAGCATAGAATCGAAAACAACAGAACATAGAACATACCCTGATAAACCCAGAAACCGAATCCAAGGATCAAAACAAAATCTGCAGTAAAAAAAAGCCAGAGACTTGGAAAATTGGGAACAATTGAAAATCAAGAAAAACCAAAAACAAGGCAAGATGATGAAAATTAGCACAAAAATTGAAATGGGTCGGAGAAGAGAAAATCAAGGAAGGAGCTTACAGGTGAGTGGAGGCTTCCTCGTCCCAACCTCGATCCCGCCGATTGTTTCTCTCTGATTTTTCTTGTGGGGTTGTCTTAAAAATCCTATTTTTACTCGGATAAAAATGGTGGCGTGCTCGAAATCGAGGGTGTGGAATCCATGAAAAACTCAATGATTTGGTTGTAATGGAATCTTAGGAGAGCCAAAGGTTGTCCTTTTCTTTTCTTAGTAAATTCAAGGTCGCTGGCTATGGTGGTCGCAGCTTCTTCTTTTCTTTTCTTTTTGTTCTCTCCGCATTTTTCGATTTTGCCTATGGTTTGATCATGTGAGTGAGAGGGTCCTATATTAATTGCAATTCATGTTTTATTTATTTATTTTATATTAGTTATTTTAATCGTCCAAATTTATATTTCTTATACAGAAATGTAGACTGAATTTACTCAATTAATTAAAAAAATTCATGAACTATTATTGAAAATCTTAAAAACCCGTAAGTTCCTAATTTTAAAAGAATTTATGTCAAGATGACGGATACTGTAGTAGGTGCCTCTACATGAGTTTCGGGTAACCAAATATAAACTAGTACCATAGGTACTTTAACAAAGAAAGAGGCAAAAAAAAGTAATCCATAGAAAGATTTGGTGTCGCTCACTAAATTCTTTGGTACACCTGTATTTAACATGATTTAAAGTCCTTGAGGGAACACCACAATGGTTGGGTCTCACACTATTTGTAAAAGATTTTGGTTTTGAATCCCGTTGTGAAGGTGAGGAATAATTAGAGGGTAGATATAGGGTTTGATGTATTGTAGTGTGTTTGTTTGTGTTCTGCTTATTGCAGTTAGTATGAATTTCGGTTTGATTGCAAAGTTGTTCACGGTAGCTTAATGGGTTATGCGGTAGGATCTCGGTTTGATTGCATAGTTGTTTACGAGAGCTTAATGGGTTCTTCAGTAGGATCGCGAGGTTTTTTCAGCCAATCGAGGTGGAGACCGTGGCTTACATAATATTATTAGTTCTTGTATACATTCAATTTATGGGTGCGGAAATTGTCCCACTCAATTTGTCCGAATAAATAACTTTGTTGATTCAAAAAAATGAATAGGTACGTGTACTAATGAGGTATTCAAATTTTATTTATCGTATTTAGTTTTTGTTGTGCTTTCGAGTAAGTTCGGTAGGAATATTACTTTTAATATTTCATTAATTATTATAAAAGTTTAATGTTCATGTCATTCAAAAACAAATTATTAGAGGACAAAACTATATTGCATTTACTAAATAGCAACTTGAGTTAAGTGGAGCATTTGGAAGTTTCTTGAGTACTATAATATTAGAATTTTCCATCTCACCACAAATCACAAGCCATGAGTTTAAATCTTAAATATTCAAAAAAAATATTTTATTTGTCTATAATTCTTAATTCATCAATATTTTTGTCTTCAAATACAATTCATATTGGTTTTGAAATACAATTCATATTAATTCAAAAAAAAATATTGGTTTTGACACTAAATTTTGTACCGACCTAACCAATTTTTTTTACACCACAGTAGATACAAAATATAAGAATATGGATGCATTCAAGTGAGAACCAAGAATTACGTGAGAATCCGTGAGAATCACCCAAATGTAACGAGAGAGACGTGTATTTTCTTATAACTTAGAGGGGAAAGTGTTACCCGTCAAAGGGAGAGGTGTTACGAGGGATTGAAAGAAAAAAATGTTTTTTTTGTCTGTCATAATAATGTTATGGAAATATATATCATAATAATAGAAATGCGGTTATGAAAATACATGTCATAATAATAGAGATGCATGGCTTAATAATGAAAATACATGACATAATAATGGAAACATGATTCTCACGGGTTCAGACAAGACTTCCTGGTTCGCATGAAATCATGACCCCGTAAAAATATATTCACAATTAGCTATTAAAATAAGGAAAATTGCAACAAAGAGCACATTTAATTTTCCTCAATTTGTTATTCATCACTCTTAAATAAAAAATGTCAATATACTACAATAAAAAATTTACAAAATAAAAATTAATATGAAAAATTCAAGCGATTTCCCATTCATACAAATTTATATAAAAAATACTACTTTAAGATTGAAATGTAAGTGTTTAATATTTGCAATCTTAATATCCAAAAATTACAAATTTGTAGGAGGTTTTCATATTTATTCACATCCTAGCTTTTTTAGAGAATAAATTTGCACATTATTTATATTTTACAATTTCACCTTACAATAAAGTAAAATGAACATTTTTACCCTATCACTTTTCAGGTATACAATAATGAAGATTATTTTGAGAAGGTAAAGAAAAAAAACACAACTTTAACTCAATTTTAAAAGGAAAAAAAAAAGTTGCATGAATTGAAGTGTCACTCATTTAAATATTTCACTAAAATAAATAAAAGTCACCGTCCATCCTACACACCGCCCAATGTCACACGGCTCCACATGTGCCGACGCGTAGCGGATCTCCTCCCTACGAAAAGACGGTAATGCCCATAACAACTCGTTCATATTACCGGCTCGCTTTGTTGAAACTCGGGTCAGTGAGCAGGGTCAATTGCGTAACGTGACAAAACCGTCGGCGTTACGCGCGCGACGGGCACGTGATCCAGCACACTAAAAATCAATAGGAACCGGATCCGAATCACGAGGATGAAATGACGTAAATGTCCATGGGGTCACTTTGTTACCGTTAGAGAGAGCGTGATGTCACGAGGACACGTAGGTGGGATAAGATGGAGCGGTGGAATTAAATAATATTATCCTGTGTGGGTGACGTGGGAGCTCGTGATTGGATGGGATCGTAATTGGAGAAATAGACAAAAACTTTGGTTTGAGTGTAGCTAGGATGGCAATGAGGCAAGCATGGGGTGGATTTGACAATTTTATCACCGTCCTTATTAAAAACGAGGTGGGAATTTTTTCGTTTTTTATCGGAGGGAGATTTCCTCGTCAGGTTTCGAAAATTCTCCGTTTCCCGTTTCCAACTCAAAA
>JAYMTP010004439.1:0-14932 GCA_036897365.1 Geranium brycei
AACTACGTCACATAAGGACGGCGCAAAACAAGCAACTACGTCGGTGCGAAACAATTTCAAGCAATTACGACGGTGCAATATCATATTTAAAAAATTTAAAAGAAAAGAGAAGGATAATAGAGAATATTGAGGAGATTGAATTTAATAATATAAGAGATTAATATAGAAATAGAATAAAGAGTGTGAATGAAAGAAAGAAAAAAGGGAAAGAAAATCATGAGAATAGAGAAGGAAGAAAGAACAAGTGGTGAGAGAATGTAGAGAAGGAGATTGTTAGATAGAAGAAAGTGAGAATAAGAAAGATTAATAGGTAAAGGAAAGTGATTTAAAAGAAAAGGAGAAAAAGAAGAAGGAAAAAGAAAAATTGAGAAAAGGAAGGTAAAGAGTAAGAAATAGAAATTGAGAGATTTAGAGAGAGTTTTTTTTTAGATTAGGAGATGAAAAAAGAATTACTTAAATGAAAATGAGATTAGAAGAAGAAGAAGAAGAAGAAGAAGAGATGGAGATTGAGACAAAATAAGGAAGAAGGCGGAAGGGGAAAAAAAGTTTTAAACGAGAACCCATATATTGGTGCGGTGAAGGAGTATAAGAAGAAGGTAATAAAGACAAAATAGAGAGGAAGTTGGGGTCAAGCATAAGACAAGAGAAGAAAGAAATAGGTTTTGAACAAAAGGTTGAACAAAAATTTTAGATGGAGAAGACATGGATGTCTGCGGTAGATTTGTGGAAAAAAATGGTAGAATACAATTGCCTTGCCCACCCGTTAAATTATGATTAACGAGTGGGCAAAGTCACACGCAACGAAAATGTGTAACCAAGATCTAACTTAAACCTCTGATACCATGAAAGTGTTTATATTGATGAATGATTGATGATAAATTACAATAGAAGGTTTCTTTATATAGGGAACAATATAATACAATAAGGAAACATAATATTAACCCTAAACCCTAATATTACAATAGGAAACTATAATAATAATATAATATCTAACACTAAATACGTCATGAAAATATAACATATACCAAAATAACATTGAAAATACCATGATAATATAACATGCGGTTGGAGATGGTATAAAGAAACAATAGTAAAAAATAAGCTTTTATTTTAAAAGAAGAAAGAAAATACTTACAAAAAATAATATGAAAATGAAGATAGAACTAGCACATAAAAAGGTTCTTTTTTAAATAAATATTATGTTAGAATAGAAATAGAAAATAATATATCATTAATGAAGATTCAAATTTGCTATGTTTTTTTTTTTCAAAATTACATTATTTTCCTTTTTATCTGTAAAATTCTTCCTATCTCAAGACTAGTCAATTATATTTGTGTTTGTCCATATACATTAGCGCTATTTATTTTTCATATACTATTTCTATTTAAAGAAAAAATAACTATTTTTATTATAAATAAATAATGGGATGCTAATAACTTCTCCACTCCACTGTTAAGTGCTGAAAATCAAAATCAAAATCAAAATTCAAGTTCAAATGAAATATAAATTCTTAAAACCAAAAGGAGAGAGAGAGAGAATTTACCTGTGGGCCTACTCATGGGCCTGGCTTACATTGGGCCCACATCCCTTGATCTATGGTAAACACATCTTAAAGAAGTTACAAAAGGATAGAATTTGATGGATCACAAGCCTTGTAGTACAGTAGTGTGAGTGAGCTACACAATTCATTTCTCCATAATGACAGGGACATAGGGGAATGAGAAGATCTTGGGAGAGCCCTAGCTATAGCTAAGGACCAACCAAGAGGACCCTAATATTTTCATCTCCTTCAACCTTATCTTTCAAGACCCCATTAGCAATTAATTGTGTTTCTCTTTTTAGGGCACATGGGTTCCTTTCAAATGGAAGGTAGGCTCCATCTAGATCATAACGATCTATGCATCTAAAATTACATTTATATGTAACAACGATAATTACATATAAATATCTAATAAAAGTTATAGTATTAAATTTTTTTTATGAAATCTCTCGGTTAAAAATATCACAATAATAATAACAGATGTGAGACTCTAACATCCTTACTCACGTGCAAGCCGGCTCGAAATGCACGTAGAAACAGACGAGCGGGGGTAGATATAGAATGGACGCCCTTCGATCCATGAACTTTTTAGGATAACACTCTGGGCCTCCACCTATCAGCTTGAGTTTTTAGATGGGTTGGACTTATGAGTAGATGAGATGACGAAAATCTTGAACTATTGAGCCCCAAAGACTAGGCATCTTGTCGACTACCTGAATAGCTAGGATAAGGTTATGACAGTCGTTTTCTATTCGGACCTTGGAGCACTGTTTCTCGACCGCCCACATGATCGCCTCCATAACTGCTACAACTTCCACAATAGCCGCCTCCGTAGAACCTCTGTCTGAAAAACACTTGGCCGCTATGATCTTCCCCTACTATCTCTCAGGATCATGTACACCACGAAGACACCTCTCGATGAATTCATAGCACCATCCACATAAACCAAGATTTTATTAATTGCATGTAAATGTAAAATTCTTAGACCCAAGATTTTAGTAGGCAGGTGTTATGTTTTGGTAAATTCCAAAACTCCAAGTTGCTTCCAAATTTCACTTACCCTTTTGGAGTTATTAGCTGCATTGGCAACTATGCTGAAGTTGTAAATGTATGCTTTACTTGCACCCACCCAATGCTTGTTTAAATATGGACTTTGACATGACCATTACATTATACCCTATGAGTAGCAGCAAATAGTACTCCACAAGGTAGTACATGGCCAACCCCTAGTAGACTATCCATTACTAGTTTGTCTAACCATAAATATTTAGTTTAAAAAATATAGGTTATTCAGTGATATATAATAAATGTTTTTTTTATAAATTTTTTTGTAAAAGGTCTTCTTATAATTGTATTTTGCATGTACATTCACTGTATTTTTGCAAAAACTTTCCCTCACTCATGTTCAAATTTCTATTGCCCGTGCAAATCCGTGAAAATTAACGGAAGTGTTGTATGTTTGAGTTAACACTTGAGTGACTCTTCCGTTCATTTTCACGAATTTGCACAGACGGTGCAAAAATGAATATGAGTAAGGGAGAATTTTTGCTAATATATAGTGAAATGAGAGTTTGTGCAAAAACAAAAAAATTATAATAATGAGACTTTTTACAATTTTCTTTTTTCATATTTGTATGAAAAGTGATATCTCCTACTTTCTTTGTGTTTGATTCTCTCGTAATGAAAAAATTGCAGAAATCTCCAAACACTATAAATTTTAATAATCATAATATCTATTTATAAGTAATTTTATTTAATGGATTGTCGATAAATATCCATAATTATATGACCCGACTCATATGAATAATGAGCAAGTTAAATGAACTCAATTCTCTAAAATTTCAATAATTAATTGAGTCATTCATATTCTTTTTTAATTCAACTACCTTATAAAGATATTCCACTTAAAATTTAGAGCAGTTGTTAATCATTATCAATGGCACAATACACAAGAAAATCACAAGAAACCAAACATGTTGAGTCAATTAAATAGTAAAATTTAGGTCTTTGATGGACAGATGGTTACTATACAAAGCTCAATATCCAACATAACATGCTACACATACTATTGGACAATTGTGGGGTTAATCAACAATGTGAGGTCCTACTCTTTAAGTCTACCCTACTAGTTTGGGGCATAGGATCCCTAATCAAAGAAGGGAAAAACATTTGAATATTGCCATTTTTATGGGGTGTCTCTTGTGGGTTTCATTAAACAAAGCCCAAAATTTTCTACAAACAGAAGGATGCTCCATTGGTTATACAAAAAAGTGAGGGATAATCAATTGGGTTTTGTCACGATCTATTTGTCTACTACCAATCCCCCACTATTTTTACCCACTTTGACTTTGCTCGATAATTTTTAAAATTTCTTCTCCTTTTAGATTGTGTCAAAATACCATTTTATGTAGTGTGTGAGTTTGGCCAAATCTAATTCGTTGTCATTGATAAATTCATACTAACTTAGAAGTGGTGATTCATTCATAACACAAATAATTTATTTAAATTTATGTGAAAATATCTAAATATGATTTGATTTTTTTTAAAAAGCAAAGGTCCTAATAATACAAATAAAACAATTTTGTAGCCACATGCGTCTGAGATGTTATTTTCTAGAGGTGGTTTGATGTGGAAATGAGCTAAAATAGCTGAATAATTTTCATTTGACATTAAAGTTTCACAAAATAAATTCCTTTTTAAGCTATAAAGATGGTTAAAAATATATAATTTTTTTAATGTACCATGTTCATGGTATTGGAAATGGCAATCACACATGTCTCCATGGAATTTTGGTGGCCAATGTTCTCATATTTTTTTATCATTGGAGTAGCTGAGCTAAGGACATTCCTATTCAATTTCCATGTGCTTAATGGCTCATTCACTGTCAAAATCAATCCAAAAGAAAATGTATGAAATTTACAGAAAACACAGTTGTCAGTAATGGGTATGTCCTGATTTGATTACACTTTCTAAAACAATAAACCAAAGTGGAAATAGATTAAAATTGAATTAGGGACCATAAATTTCTGATAATCAGTCATTGTTCAGCAACAGACAACACATCAAGCAAATCCCAATTTCATTTCCAAATGCTTCTTGTTTACTGTATCTCTCTCTTCTTTGCTGCAAGCCATCTAAACCTATCACCTACCACTGAAAACTCCATCTCTTCTTCTCCTCCTCTTCATCCCCACCATCACAACCATTCTCAAGTTCATGTTCTTGTTCTGCAGCAGCAAAAAAGCAACTTTAGTGCCATTTTTGGTTCTGTGATTTGGGTTTTCAGAAAGGTTTGAACTTGTGGCTGAAAGCTCCAGCCCAGCTTAGATTTGGAGACCCTTTTTGCTCAAAAGTGAAGACCCAAAGAGGAAATCAAGCATTTGGGGAGTTTCTGTCATCTGGGTTCATTTGTTTTTTGTGTGGAGATGGGGTCTTGTTAGTTGTTAGTGCAGGTTAGAGATTTGTGTTGAGGGGTTTTCTTGGATCTGTGGCTAGAAGGTTGTTCCTGTGGATTCCTCCATAAGAAGGCAAGGAAATGAAGAACACCTCCTTATATGGACCATTCTTGGCTTGAATTTCATATTTTTGTGTTTTTGTTTCCATTATTGTGCTATGAAAAATGGTTATGCTTTCGTTGGTGAAACTTTTTTTGAGCTATGGGCCTATGGGTACTCATTTTGTGTTTGCATTGTGTTCTCTGATCTGTCTATTGGTTATTGAAAAGGTAGTACCTCAATTTCCATTTTGATGCTTATTTATTGTTTCTTTTGTGTGCATATGGTGGCATATTCTTGTTTTTCCTTCATTGTTTGGCCTTGTACTAGCTCTGAATGATTATGTCTTCAGTATCTATAACTTTGATCTTATGTGTGAAGAAAATTAATTGCTTTCTTGGGTTGCTTCATAGGAAAGGAGAGATGGATTTGAGTGTGTACATATAATGAAAAAAAATGATATGAACTTTAATGCTAGATTCTGAATTAATGTCATTTCATTCTCATGTTTCTTATATAATTGTGTAGGCATTTACTATCTGAACATCCAAAAAATGGCAACTGATCTTAATACCGAATTATCCAAGAAAACGGCCATATTTGGTCTTAAGGCGTGGGAGGTTATTGGGATTGCTGTCGGGTTGTTCATCATAATCATCCTCTCCATATTGCCTTTCTGTCTAACTAAACGGAAGAAGTCAAGAAGAGGCCGAGACAAGATTCCTGTTAGCCAAATACCAACTGTTTCGAAAGAAATCAAGGAGGTCCGGGTGGAGCAAGTATCAGCGCATAACTTTTCTCCGTGTGATGGAATTCTCCTAACGATTCAAGATAAGTCCAGTGACAAGGAATCCGATAAAGTTATGGTTCATTTGGGTATGGGAAAATCAAAGAATGGAGACTATAGCAGCCCCTCGAGCTCGTTCCATCATTTGGAGAAAGATGGCGGGGGTTCTCAATCAGGGGATGACTCGGGCACGGTTACCGTGTACAAGTCTTCTCATCCCATAACTGCTCCTTCACCGCTAGTTGGTCTGCCTGAGTTCTCTCACTTGGGTTGGGGCCATTGGTTTACGCTAAGAGATCTTGAGCTCGCAACAAATCGGTTTTCAAAGGATAGTATCCTTGGCGAGGGTGGATATGGAATCGTCTATCGGGGAAATTTGATAAACGGGACTCCAGTGGCTGTTAAAAAGATCCTAAACAACCTGTAAGTTTGACTACACACATACTACTCAAAAATACATATTTCAATATCCATATAATTGTTATGACTTTGTCTTGCATTCAAATCCAATGCTTTCTCACTTCAGGGGCCAAGCGGAGAAAGAGTTTAGTGTTGAAGTTGAAGCTATTGGCCATGTGCGCCATAAGAACTTGGTTCGTCTTCTAGGATACTGTGTTGAAGGAACTCACAGGTACCATTTGTCTTGCACAACATTTGCATTTATTACTATGCATATAAGCAATTGCAAAAAATAGCGGTATAGTATCCCATTTTTACAATGAGTTACCGTATACTCCATTAACTGCAAAACCTTGTCGTGAACCATCCAAAACTTTGTACCATCTGTCAGAATCCCAAAACATTTGCATCATAAATTATTAGCCCGCTAGGTACCATTTTCTTTTGCATAACATTAGGATACCGCATTGAAGGGACTCATAGGTACCGTATCTTTTGCACACCCACTAAGGTTGGCTTATTGGGCACCTTATCTCATAAGAGTTCAGTGGTTCGAATCCTAGTGTGTACCAGCTTGAGGACTGATCGGGTTAGGGGATAGAAATATAACTTTTCTTAATATATTTATATTCCTATTTTAACAGGCAATTATTTTTTCAAAAAAAAAAATTATGTATGTCGGCAATTTACATATGTTACCTACAAAACCAGTCACTATCTTTGGCCTTAGATAAGCAAATGATGGCTTAAGCATCCAAAACCACAAATTAGATTTCAAAATATGGATGCATACAAGATTTTACTAACCTAATTTGTATTGTAAATTTCAGGATCTTGGTTTATGAGTATGTTAACAATGGTAACTTAGAGCAATGGCTTCATGGAGCTATGCGACAGTATGGATATCTTACCTGGGAGGCTCGTATGAAAGTTCTCCTCGGCACAGCTAGGGCGTAAGTCAAATTGACTATCTCCTTTCCTTGAGCAAATTTATAGTTCCCTTTTAACAATTCTTTTGTTGTTGCAGTCTTGCTTACTTGCACGAGGCCATAGAACCAAAAGTGGTGCACCGAGACATAAAATCAAGCAATATATTGATTGACGACGAATTCAACGCCAAAGTATCTGATTTTGGCCTTGCCAAGTTGCTTGGTGCTGGTAAAAGTCACGTCACCACTCGAGTTATGGGAACTTTCGGGTAAGCATATTTTCTACTCACCGACACTACCCATATATTAATTTTGTTTTAAACTGCATTTTCATGATTAAATATTTTTTGTCCCATCCCCATCACAGATATGTGGCTCCCGAATATGCAAATACCGGTCTTTTAAATGAAAAGAGTGATGTTTATAGCTTTGGGGTTGTAATTCTGGAGGCAATTACGGGAAGAGATCCTGTGGACTATGGCCGTTCAGCTCACGAGGTATGCAGTGTTTTTTCACATTCTGATTAATTTACTTAACAGCTACTGCAACTCCAGCGGTAAATTTCTTATTATGTATGAATGTATTGATTAGATTCTCTCTTTAGCACTTAGCAGCACTTCTCTTTTGCTATGTTCTTTGGTACGCTTTTATGTGTTTCCCGAGTTATTCAGTTGTTATTGTGATAGAAACTGCATTGAAATAATTTGGACTCAAATATTTTTCCATGCTATCCTTTTAATTTTCATCTCATCAAAGTATATTAAATATTTGCTATAGTAAGCACCAAACATGGATCTAGCTCAAACAGCTTCATTGATAAGATCGATAGATTTTTTAAAAGCGATTGCAGTATCATTAGGGAAGTCGGATTCTGAAAAAGGAACCAAAAACCCGAGAAACGGGAAAGAGGAAATCCACATAACAAAAGATAAGAAAAACATGAAAAGAGAGAGAATCCTAGCGGGTTTTGGCAAGATTGATAGATTTTTACTGAGCATATATGCCGTAATGCTTACAGGTAAATCTTGTAGACTGGTTAAAAATGATGGTTGGAAGTAGGCGGTCAGAAGAAGTCGTAGACCCAAATATCGAGGCAAGGCCTTCGACAAGGGCTCTCAAACGAGCCCTCTTGACTGCTTTGAGGTGTGTGGATCCAGATTCTGAGAAACGACCCAAGATGAGCCAAGTTGTCCGTATGCTCGAGTCTGAGGAGTATCCTATCCCACGAGAGGTTAGTCTCCGGCTTCATCTTTCACCAATAAAAGTTTTCGTACATTTCAACTAAATTTACGAATACAGAAGATCAAAATCATGTACTTTTACTATAACGTTTCAGGACCGAAGACACAGGAGAAACCATGGAGGCAGTGCAGAGATTGACTCCCTAAAAGATGGTTCCGACACTGATCAAAGCAACAATCCAGGCTCGAGGTCAGAGAGCAGAGTGTATCAGCGTAACGAAAACTGAGTCACAAACCAGTAGGAAATGGTTTAGATCGGTAAGTCTTATGTTTCAGTGCATCCCAAGTGTGCCTATACGATGGCTATGACTCTTAGGAACCCGAAAGGGGGTTGGCGAGGGAGGGATCGATGATTTTATTGTATCTTTTCGTTTATTTTTATGTATTCTTTGCTCTCTTGTTCCTTGTGGTATTGTTTATTAGTAGATGGAGAGAATGAGTAATTTGTGTATGAATATGGTTTTGTAAAGAGGATGAGAAAAAAACAGTAGGGATGGTGTGTATAGGATTTGGGTAACTTGCTCACCAAGATTGTTTGATTATGTAACGGTCATGTTTGTGTTCAAAGATAAAACACAACTTATTTCTCTATCATTTTTTCCTTGTAGTGTTACTTTCATGTTGTTCAGTTCAATTATTCTTGATTTTGTTGGTAGAGAGAATCCTAACAGTAACATAAACTGGGAGAAAGAGATATTGTCGTTGAGATTTGAACTCAGGAACTCAATTTCAAGTGATTGACTAATCAAGCAGATGAGTTTTAAAGCCGCGATAATGGTAAGCCGCGATAATGGTGTTATCGCGGGACTTTGGATTATTTTTAGAATTGTCTAAGGTTAAAGTAGAGTGAATGAAGTGATCTCCGTGTTTAAGGTTATCGTATAAATCTTAATGAACTCTTCACATTTTAATCATTTTGTTTAAGAAACAAAAACAATAAGAATCAAAGGCTTTGGTGAAGTGACATAACTCGTGCCAATTTTCACGTTGACCGTGTTGCTAATTAAAAAACAAACTTGTGAGAGGTTGAAAAGTTTCAAATATATATTTATTTTTGTAGGAGTTGAAGCTAAGAGGGCTTGTGCTTGGTCCTTCAATTGCTTTGGCCACTTAATGCCACATTTTCCCCCCATTTGTAAGCCTAGGAAATTTGCAAGGTATATATGCCTAAATGAAAATCCACAACCCAACTGGTTGTTGTTGGTAATGGTAAAGACATTTGTAGTGTTCAAGAGAAATTGGTAATGGTATTAGCTAATCTTTAAATAAGGAAGAATGCAAGATAATGAAAATATATTTGTAAGATTGTTGTCTTGTAACATATAAGTGATTAATTCAAAACTAGAAATAGTCTCGATATAAAAGGTAGGGTAAGATTATTATAATGACATCACTCTTTGAACCATGCAAAAATAAAAATCTTTAGTAAGTCAGATGAAAAAAGTCTTAAAAACTAATTAGAAATTAATTAAAAAATAAATCAAATTGAATGATTAAAATTAAGAATTATAGAGGATTTGTCGGACAAGTCGGAATTTATAAAATATTGATAATTAGTGATATGTATTCTAAAATCTTCAATAAAACATATCATGTACATGAACATAGCCAACAAGTTAGTAAACTACAAATTCTCCTCATTGTGATATCAAAGAAATGCAAAGCCAATGTGCCCATTCCATCATGCAATAGCCATTGCATCTGTAGAATTCTGGCTTCTTATGTTTTTGAGACAACCCTTCTCCACAAAGCCCTTTTGGACCAAAAAGTCAATGTAGCTATAACAATTAACAAGAAATCCAAATGAAGTGACAAAATACAAAGTAGACTAATCATAATTCTGCTGTCAAACATAAAATGCATATCAATACATTGACTGACACTAAGACTTCTATTCCCATCACTTCCTCTCCAACCATCATCATAATATGGTAAACATATCATTTCTATTGCTTCACCAACTACTTAGACTCAAGATTCAGTTTTCTTGTAGTAAACATAACAAAGAAAAAAACACAGCAACACAATTTGACAGCACACACCAGGTTTTGTAGGTTTTCAAGCAAGAACAGGCCTATTCTTGAGGCTTCTCCCACTTCAGGGGCTTGACGACCTCCCATGTGAAGTCTGCCTCATCCCTTCCAAAGTGCCCGTAAGCAGCGGTCTTCAAGAACCTGCCATTGCCTCCCCTCTTCAGGTCAAGGCTGATGGCGATCATGCCTGGCCTGAAGTCAAAGGTCTCCTTCACAATCTTGAGGATCTCCTTGTCCGGGATCTTCCCCGTTCCATAGGTGTCAACGAACACTGACAGTGGCTCGGGGACACCAATGGCGTAGGAGACCTGGACAATGCACCTGCGGGCCAGCCCACTGGCGACAATGCTCTTGGCCGCCTGCCTGACAATGTAGGCCCCGCTCCTATCCACCTTGGTGGGGTCCTTGCCAGAGAAGGCACCGCCACCATGGGCTCCCCAGCCACCATAGGTATCAATGATGATCTTGCGCCCGGTGAGGCCTGCATCACCATGAGGCCCACCAATCACAAAACGGCCAGATGGGTTGAGGTGGAAGATGGTCTTCTCGTCCAGGTACTTGGCAGGGATGATGGGCTTGATGACATGCTCCTTGAGGTCAGCAGCAATCTCGTCGTTGGTGACAGTCTCGTCGTGCTGGGTGGAGATGAGGACAGTGTGGACACGGATGGGAACCATGGCACCATCCTCGTTGAAGTACTCAACGGTGACCTGGGTCTTCCCGTCAGGTCTCAGCCAAGGGCAAGTCCCGTTCTTGCGAACCTCAGTGAGGCGGGCACCAAGCTTGGTGGCAAGGACATGGCTGAGGGGCATGAGCTCAGGGGTCTCATCAGTTGCATACCCAAACATGTGACCCTGGTCACCAGCACCAATATCCTCGGGGCGCTTGGTCAGATGACCGTGGACACCCTGAGCAATGTCGGGGCTCTGTTGCTCAATGTAAACGAGGACCTTGCAGTTGTCAGCGTCAAGACCAACATCATCAGACACAAATCCAATCTCCCTGCAAGTGTCACGGACAATCTTCTCGTAGTCCACATTGGCCTTGGTGGTGATCTCACCGAACACCATGACCATGTTGGTCTTGGTGCAAGTCTCACAGGCGACCTTGCTGTCGGGATCCTGCTCAAGGCAGGCATCGAGGACTGCATCGGAGATCTGATCGCAGAGCTTGTCGGGGTGGCCCTCGTTCACAGACTCAGAGGTGAATAGGAAGGTCTCCATTTCCTCAAGCTTCAGATCACAATACACAAACCACATATAATAAGACACAAACAACTAAAGAAACCAGAATAAATTGACAAAACCATAAAGTCTCTGCCTTATCACAATTTAGATGCTTCAAGATTTAAGATTCTTATGCCAGCACTAAACAACTTGTATTCACAAATTCTCTTATTCCCAAATTCCAAAATACAAAAGTACAAGCAACTAAAGCTCTCTCTCACTCACTCACTCACTCACATACCAGCATACACATCACAGATCAAAAGTCAATATGCTCCAAAACCAAACCAGTGAGCACAGAGACTATACAGTATACAAAATAGGGATAATTACACATCACTATCCTCAACTAGACACGTTTTTCACATCAGTATCTCTAACTTTAATTTTTACTTCCCACTCACCGAATCACCATTTTTATCACACCGAGATTTATGGTATTAAAGAAAAGTGCGGAAAATTTTGAAACGCCTTTAGTTGGGATAGTGGTGTGTAATCATCACTACAAAAAATTCTGAACCATTACAATAAACATAAACAAACAAAAACAAACGAACCCAGATCTTGTTTATTTCACTGAAACCTAGCAAAAATATGAACCAGCAGAATCACAGAAACCATATATGCAACAAACCCATAACCCAGAACCCACCAGATCCCATGAAGTGTTAATTATAACCTTCACAAGCCCAGTAAAGAACTAGACTACCCAATACCCAAAAACGACAAAACATCTCAAAAACCAAACTCAGATCTAAGACCCATCTCAAGTCAAGCAAAAAAAAGCAAACTTTAAGCTCAAAACGAACAGAGAAACAATATAATATCACAAAATGGAATGAACAGGACATGGAATGTACCTGAAAAATCGAAAAGAAGGTCCGGATCTGGAGAAGAAGTCCCTGAAGTGAATTGGGGAAAAATCTCTGGGCGACTCTTTTGCTGAGAATTTGAGTCTCTCTTATAGGCCGACGAAAACTGAGTCTCTGTCAGATTTTTCTTTTGGAGCCATTTACAGTCGTTGGATTGTAATCTTTTTGTGGGTCCCATGTTTAGAGGCGGAGAGAGATCTGAGCCGTTGGATTGGTGGAGGTTGGACGGTTGGGATTGGTTGGAGTCGGTGGAGAGAGAGACAGATTGTTACCGGCTGAGCCGGTTGGGATGGGGTTGGTTCACCAACCCTGGCTCGATCGATCGGCTCGGCTGGCTCATTGGCTTAAACGGCTTTGATGGCTTCACAAACTCATTGGTTAATTTTTATTTCTTGCACAGTGATTATCATCTTCTCTCTTTTTTAGAAAAATTGAAACCAACAAAATTTGAAGTTGTTCAAAAAGGAGAGGAAAAGAAATATGCAAAATAGAGGTTGCCCGACATAAGAAGAAACAAAATATATTTAATCTTCCTGATAAATTGTGATATTTACAAAATAAAAGAGTCAATGATATTAATGACAAAAATCACACCTAATTACTGTCATACTGTCAATTAGTCTTATATTAGTCAATATTCTCCCTTCAATTAGAGTATGAATGGTATTGTTCAACTTGCGATCAACATATTGGGCCGAGGGTAAAAACAATAACTCATTCCATGACTGATTGTGCAAATTATGACAACTTGTCTTGGGGTTGATGGTGTGAACGACAACTTGTCTTGTGTGACGGTGCCAACAACTACTCATCTTGGGGTCGACAGTAAATAGAAACTCGTCTCGTAACCGGTCAGTGTAAACTAATACTCGTCTGAAGGCCAATGGTGCAAAACAAATCTCGAGGCCGACAATGTAGTACACAACTTGTTTGAGGGCCAACAATATAAAATGTAATTATACCATCAAATATGCCACACCCACCCACTAGAAGCACTCATAGACAGACAGTCAGAACCACAAAAAAAACTAATGTTTAACTAATGATCAACTTGATTAGCTCTATATAATATAAACAAGATGAATTTATGAGATATTTTATTTATAACCCCAAAGAAAATTTTATATTAGAATTGACATATACATATACATATTAAATCTCATTAATAAATTATAATACTTGATGATCAAGTCAATGATATTAATGACGAAAATCACACCAATTTATGTCAATTGATCTTATTTCCGATTGACCGACAATCTTGCAATGCGACAAACAGTCAAATAAGGGTTTAGTGGAGGTGAGTTCATGGTCGCAAAAATTATTGTTAACTAGAGTTGTTTAAAGTCAAGCTTTTCTTCGATTGGTTTACAAGACCATGTCTTTTGCAAAATTTGTAGCTTCCCTCTACAAAAATAGGATCCTTCAACAATTTTATACCAAACCCTCGGTTTCATTTTTGTTTATCATCACGTCTCACTAAATCAAACTCGCGGCCATCATTTAAAACATAAACATTAAAATTATCGTAAACCCTGATTTCTAAATAGACGTTGAATAATTAGATAATAATATATCAAATTATACATTTTTTTAAGTTCACTACTCCAACTTAAATTTTGTTTACAAATACCTCAAATTTTTTCATCACACATAAGGTAAATTTCATTAAATCGAACAACATTAGTACACAAAAAGCAAAAATGTCCGACTCTACCTAATTTTTAAATTGAGCAACTATATGATAATATATAAAGTGACCCTTTTACACTTAGTTGAATAACAAGTTGTATATATGATTAAAGGGTAAATTGGTCTCTTACCTCAAACAAAACAAAAATTGAAAAATAATTGTAAATCAGTAATCGGCAGTTCAGAAAATAGATTAGTGTCATCATGGTTATATATATATATATATATATACTTTACGAAACTTTCTCGATTCCAACACAATTTTCTTTTGTGTGTGTATATCATGATTTGAATTATTGGTAAATAAATTTTTTTAAGGTAATTAATTATTATTACTCTCTGGTCATTACTGAATATATAACATATGATTTTGCCCATCACATGATTTTATCAACTCTATAAAATATCCATTGGCCAACCATATTCATTAATTAATCGTTATAATAAAACCTTTAGTCTATCAACATTTAATAGGAAGAGATAAAATCATAACACGATCGTAACATATTGCCAAATCAATCGATTACGATATGAATCTATATCCTCAATTTAATATATCACCTTAAATATATAGCATATTACATTTCAATAACCGACACAAATATTATATTTATATAGCACAACATTGTACAAAATATATGAAGTGAATAGTAGCAAGGTCCTTGCTGCCACCGACACAATTATCTCAATATTTTAGGTTTATTTCATAGTTTTAATG
>JAYMTP010004440.1:0-14930 GCA_036897365.1 Geranium brycei
CACTGTTGACATTACACTCCTACGGTTGACATTACACTCCCAATGAGAAAGCTGAACAGTACGCTCTGCTGCGCAAAAATACGGAATTGCCCTCACTTAAGTGCACAGTGCGCGACATTACACTCTCACGGTGGGGCATTACACTTCCACGTGTCGCGCACTGTTTTAATCGCGCAAAAAGCAACAGACATGATGTGTTTGTTCTATTTGGACATATAGAAGATTTGTAGTGGAGTGTGCCCCTATATATATATATATATATGAATGAGCCAACTTTTTTCGGAATCATCATCAATACAATTTATAAACTCATGTTTCCCAATCTTGCCTGTGTGGCACCCTTTCCTCCTCCTTTGTAGTCGGAGCCTTTTGTTCCATTTCCAGCAAGGGTTCGCACGGTCTCATTAACAAAATCAATTTCCCTGCAACAGTTTCAGTCCAACAGTTGCAAACATATTATGGATGGCTGTAACAAGAATCCTACCAATTGGTGTTCAAAGATATAACAATTAAGCTTTAAGCATATAATGGTTTTGTCTAAATTACTTTAATTTCAATCACATGCTTTTGCTCTGTCATGTGCAGCTCCAAAATACAGGACATTTAAAAGAATATTATGACATTATAATTTCATAGGATTTACGTCCTTAACAACTTGAATGTTGCATAAGAATTGATTCTCATTTCTGTTTCATACCCACAAAGCCATACATGATACATCCATAGTACTATCAGGTCCTGTATCTGCAAGACTTTGTCAGGCATGTCGCTGTGTTTGCCGTCCATGATGATGATTTTGTAACCTTTTTTGATAAGTATGAACTGCCTATACTGATACCAACCCTGCATAAGAAGAAGCAATCTAGCTTATCGTGTGAGAATTCTTGGGGACTGTTAAGTGTCCAGAATCCGGACCATCTCCATCATCATCAGGCTTTTCGATAAGGGGGAAGAGGGGAAATACGGGAACTCCTTTCATCTAGTGCCAACCACTGCTATAGAAAGAGAAGCTAACAAGGATGGTGAATGTGTACTGTATTGTTTAAGGATGGTGAATCTATACACGCAGCTCCTATACAAACTACATGTGAGGAATCTCCTATTTTCTAGGGCCATCCCCTGGTCTGGAAAGACATGGACGGCAGCTTATTTTCAAATTATGGTTGGGAAAACTCCTATTGTCTATCACCAGCTGCCGGCCCAGAACAGACATATGGCGCATCTAGGATGCAGCTCATTTTCTACGAGTATCTAAAGTGCTTCTGAAACCGTAGACATCATCAAAGTGCCAAATTATGTTTATAATTGAGACAGTCTTTCACCCAAGCCATAAGAATTTGTCTCAGATTGCTATAAGCAAGCACTTAGGTCCTGGAACTAGTTAACCTGAAACACTATAATCATTGTGAAGGAAATGCATTCTGTGGAAGTTGTCCCACATTGGAAGAATGTGGATATGGTGACCTCTTAATATACAAGTTGAGCCCTTCACTTAACAGCTTTAACTATTGGGTTGAGGTATTAACAAATTGGAAGCCAAAATAGCTTTTATTTTTCTGCAACTGTAAGTATGCACTACCAGAGAGACATTCACAAAAAAAAACAACCATATCCTATCAAACGACTAAAATTTGAAGTTGCCATACCTTAAAGCATGGTTTTCAGTATCTGCAACATAAAGTAGATTTTTCTTTGCATTGTAAGCAAGCCCCTGCGAAAGAATCATGAGATTATTGTCACATATCCAGCATCATGCACAGAACCTATTATGATAGTATGATACAGACACAGATGAACTCAATTTTTGAAACTAACATGCTACAAGATCAACTAAATCTAAATGCTTACTTGAGGGCGGTTAAACGTGGCATCATCAAATTTACCATCACGTAGACCCTCCTCTCCTGTGCCGCCAACTTGGACAATAAAATTACCATCTAGGTCAGTTACCACCTGAACTTCAGACACGTACGATGGTGAGTGCCAATTCAAGGATATGAATACAACTATACAAGTTTTTATGCATGCTACAATAGCATAGGGGGAGGGGGGGAAATATCATGCACTATTCTCAAAGCCAAGCTGTAGGCACATCTAAGTGGGCATGTCACTACATGTATGCAGAGAGAGAGAGAGAGCTTACTATGCGGTTATGATTACTGTCTGAAATGAAGAGTCGATTGTTGACGGCATCGACTGCCAACTTCCCAGGAAACTTCAAAGGAGATGTGATTAAGCGTGGATCATTATCTTTTTCCAGACTCAAGGGGATTGGTGAGTTGTCTAAGAGCTTCTTTTTGCCATAGTACAATAGAGCTGCCTCCACTAAATTGTCAAGATCCTACACTCATTTTTTATTTATTCGTACTGTTAGAAAGTAAATTTCAGCAAATCTAAGCATGATCTACATTATAGTAGATATCATATTCAGTTCTAAAACCACAAACTGATTTAAGGTTCTAGAAGAGTGGACTAGGAGTTCGCGTCTCCACTTGCCTTAAAAACTGCGTAGATATCATACGAAATTCTAAAATCACAGATTGTGTTAAATCTTAAAGTTCAAACTGATTGATGGAGGCCCTCTAAGATGCTTATATCAGGTGGTATATTAATCCACATTCTTTAGGCGCGGAACACTTCAACACTCCCCCTCAGCTCGCACATGGGATCACAACAAGCCCAAACCAGCTCTAATACCATTTTAAAGCTCGATCCATCTTAAAACTCAAGCTGATAGATGGAGTCCCCAAATTGGATCCCAAATAACCCAAAACTTACACATATTTGGTCATTTACCTTTCTAGCATTTTGGCACATATGTGGTTGGGTTTATTTTAAAAAGTACATCTCTTTCATCCTTCAAGTTCTAGAAACTTCGTTAATTTTTTTTCCTCCAAGTTATATATTTGTTTGATGGTCCAACATTCTGAACCAAATCATTACATTCATGCAGGCAATGTATTACATGTTGAACTTATTGTCTTCAGTACCCACAAAAACACACCTAACTTTTATAAACGGTTATTTGTATTTCTGTTATAGCATATGAAGCTAGTTATCCTAAGATTCCAGATGGTTACGTTAATAATTTGAAAAGATAGATGCCACTAAACACAAACAGTGGTAGTGTCACATTTAAGTATAACCACATTGCAGTTATGACATATAAGAATGCAGAATCATAACATATTTATAAGAAAACCAGAGGGACTCGTTAGTACCTTTCGACGCCCTTCACCTGCTACTTGAGCAAGGAGCTTACCATTGGGCCCAACAATAGCAAATGTAGGCCATGAATTTACACCTATCTCTCGCCACAGATACATGTCTCCATCATTTACCACCTATATATTCATGAGAAGGGACCACTAATGTTCCATGATAAAGCTCTAGTTTGGAATGTTAAGACTGGAAATTAAAAATTGTCATCCAAAATAACACGGTAATGTTTAGTCTGTCAAGCACTGAAAATGAAGAAGAGAAATAAAGGAGGAAACTGATGACATGTAATACGAATCTTTGCAGGCAATGAATCATGTGTTTAGTGAGAAAAAGAAATGTCTGAATAAGGCATCATCTTAGTGGGTGTTCATTCTGCATTATTTATGTCAATCAGGGTTAATAGGCTTACTTATTTAGGATTGGTTGATCACCACATCAATTAAAGGGGGTGTCAATCAGGGTTACTAGGGTTACCTATTTAGGGTTTCCTAATTTGCATTAGTAGTATATTTCCTATTGTTATAATAGAGTACTATTAGAGTTAGCTTTCCTATTATTTCTTATATAAAGGAACCTCTTATTATATTATGGACATGAAGTATTCATCATCAATAAAGCTTGATATTGACAATTTATTATTTTATTTTTTATCAGCAATAAAAGAGAAGTTTATAAACCAAGGCAGGGGGTTCCAGGAAGGAAGCCCTAAAACCAAATTGTCTAAAGTTCATTCTGCATTGTGATACATATCATGCACCTAGGATCTCTATATACCTTGCGATGGCCAAAGAACACACATAAATAACATGTTATTTTGTGTGTACTTTTCCTCTAAGAGACTATATGTGCTTTTGTCAAATACAGGCCAATGCGGGGGGTGAAGTTGCTTATTGAGGGGTGCATCCACATGTTCGATGCGGAACTTTATCACCCCTCTCATGTCCAAATAGGATTGGGGATCACAGTGTGTGGGACTAATGCGCGTGTACCATGGGCCTTTGGCCCAATTTAGGATGGACGTCTAGATGCAATACTAAGCTATGATACCATATTAAATACCGACACACGTAAAAGCTCAGGCTTATAGGTAAAGGCCACAAACTGCTTAATAAGTGGTGAATGGATCTACATCTTTTCGGTGTGGGACTTTTAACATGTATATACCCAAAATGAAACCAGAAAAAAGAATGCTGGTTACCCAACATATTTAAAATAAAGAGCAAGCTTTTGGGAAAAACCACACGATTGCTTAGGCCAAGTTCCAAACATTTAGACTTACTGGGTGACTGATGTCATAGCGTACAACGGCGTTGCGAATGGCTTCCAAATCTTTCTCATTATCAAACTTAGCAGAGTGCACTCCAACAACGGTGAACTGGACAGAAAAAAAAGAAGCGACTACATTTGGATTAGTTTCAGAATTTGTGCAATCGATTCACTACAATAGCAAGCGGTGGAGCACAAGCAACTTTTTGGAGCTAAGATTTGTTACAGGAAGCTTTAGCTACAACTTCACAAGGGTACTTTTACTTCTCATGATTTTACCTCTTCTTTACTTGGTTTCCGAAGCTTTCATCATGTTCCGTTGAAACTCAGTAAGTTGGTGTAATTCATATGAGCAATTCAACAATAGTAAGATCTAATTTAACGAGAATATGAGAGTTACAGATTGGGAATTTGAGATAACTGAATAAAGGATAAAAAATTACTGGCATATCTTTGTACTTCTTCTCCAAAAACTCCAGATCTGGTAATACATGCATGCAATTAATGCAACAATAAGTCCAAAAATCCAGCAGAACCACTTTTCCTTTGAGATCCTGCCCAATAAAATCAAGCATTACAGAGCTAAAGCCAATAACATATTTCTGATTTCATTATAAGTTATTCTGATGTTGGTATTACAACAGTATTTTCGTTAATCTGATTTTGTTCCTGATAAGCTTAATTCCACATTCTTTCTATGTGGAGTAATTAAAGAGTACCTCTCATGTGAAAAGAATCAAATGGGGAGTAAACTCAAACAGGCCACATGCCCAAGACTAAACTAACTATGCTACCACGTTAGATCTTATTTATTAGACAGGCAGTCCGACCAGTGTACTGTGTATCCAGTGATCATCATCGTATTCAATACTTCAACACTCATCCTCACGTGGATGCGAAGCAGCACGATGCCCATTGTGGACGAAATATACAAATGAGGAAACACAAACGGGCCATATATGATATAGACGAAACCATCTCTTGGTACATGTTAAACTTAACTCCAACCCAATAGGTTACCTGATAGATGGATAGTCCAACTAATATACCAAATGATAGGTTTTGAAAAAAATATATATATACCAAATGATTACTAGCAGTTTGCTGTTTGGTAGCAAATGGTATTCAAGATTCAACAGCCTAGTAGGTTGATCAAGTTAGTGTTCTTTGAAAAGCTTTTCAGTACATTCTATTTAATCTTATATAGTATGTATAAATTAATGAATTTCGTTCGATACTTTTAACTATAGAAATTTGGTGGATATAAATGTTTGTTAACTCGGAAGTTTCTTGTCAGAAGTGAAGATAGTCTATACACATCAATAACAGAGACATAAGTAGCCATAATAAATCAATACAATTGTTGTGATGCATTTAAATACCACATGAATTCAAGTTATACGAAAGTTACCCTGCGAAACTGAAGGGGAGCAGTGTTCAACCAATCAAGTTTGGAAGGGAATTCTGGCACAATTGGAGCAGTTCCCCTTACACAAGATATTAAGTATACATTTAAAAGACTAAAAACATATTAAGCATAAATTTCTTGTGAAGTAACTACATTAAACTTGTTTCTAGACAAAACTGAGGCTGAGTTCAGATATGGGTTTGAGAATGGGAATCACCTTAATTAGTGTTAAATTTAACCTCATTTTGATTTTCATTCCCAACCCTCCATAGTCATAGTTTGGTTCTTTTTTTGCAAAATGGAAATGAAAACAGGATTATGCAAGGGAATAAGAATGGACATAGGGATCACAAAAACTTAGCATATCCTCTCTTTTACACAAAAAGAGGGGGTGACTCTCATTCCCGCACAACAGCCACCCAGGCTGCAAGTGACCACAATTTAAAACATCTAAAAAAGAAGTTTTTTGGCTTACTTGGTTTCCAGATCAGAGATATACTTCACAAATTGTTTGATTCTCTCATTTCGTGAGTCGTCTATAACCAGTAGAAAACAGTGAGATTGTCATATCCATTGTGTATACAGAACTTACTAACATATTCCATGACATATACCAGTGTCTTTGTCCTGATCAAAAGATGGTTGGTTGACTCCAAAAAATAGATTCCAAATAGCCTTAGGAGAAGTATAGTGCATAGCCTGCAAGGCATTTAAATCCCATGTATACTACTGGATAGAAATAACAAAATGATAAAACAATATCATGCCTTTTATTTACTTCAAATTCAGAATAAAGTTGAACTACATAAAACAATCTGCTATTCCAGCTAACCTTCCAATTTGAGATGGCGAAGACAAGACAAGATAGAGAAATGGCCAAACTTCCATATCTCAGTATATCTCGCCGTGAACCCTGAAACCTGTCGAATAATTATTTCTCAAACTGATGAAGTATGACAGAGACTTAATTTTGTTGGAAAAGGCAGCTAGGTTACAGATATTTACTTTTATCTGAAATAAACAGTGAAGTGTCAAACATGATAAAAGTGAATATTTTCCATGAGTTGGAAGTCCCCAGCCGTTGCCTATAAAGCTCTATTTTGATAATTAGAACAACATTCCTTGTGAGGTTTCATACTCATGTCTTCGAGATCTAATTCTCTTGAATCCAATACATTTAAATTAATCCACAAGGTAGCATTCTCTTTATTCAAACAAGTATAGACGGGCATGTATGCTTACCAGCACTTAAACATAAGAATCAAGGCTCAGGAAGATTTCAAGATGCATATTTGTAAGATTCAAATTTTGCTCGATGAGCTGAAAGCCTATACTATAGGAAATGTGAACATTATAAGATCTAGTACATCGAGCAAATGTAAGGTAAAGGGAAACTTAAATGGGTAGTCTGAAGAATTAGATCAGCGTGCATAATCATAGTTCGCATATACAATGAGATTATTATTCTGGGCTTCCAAGCGGTTCCGCTGTATTTCAACTACTCAACTAAGATTAACACATACAAACAAAACACACAAAGATAGCATCAAAAGGCATATGAATATGAAAAGGTAACTTGACATTATTACTACATTTTCACTTTCATACGGTGTATATGTGCAAGTTTAAATAAAATAATTATATATTGATGCTCCAGTAAAAACTAATTATCGCCTTACTCAAATGATCATTCACACTTTGGAGAAACTTTTAAATTTGATCTTCCCCTATTTAATATTATAAGATTCTAATAATGAATTAAAAGAGATGTAATAGACAGTGTGATTAGGAGCAGACTCGATATAATTGTTGCAGTGTAGAACTCGGCTTACCCCTCAAGTGACAAAACCTCCTTATTGATAGCATCTGTACCCAGGATAGGCCCATTATCTGTTCTTTCTTCTTGTGCAGAAGTGTCAAAAAACTGAGTTTCCTCTGTCATGTTCTCAGCTGCATCAATAGTATATTTTTATCAGAATCCGCTGTGCCACAGAAATTAAGAAATTCATTACTACATCCCATGAATAAGTTGCTAGGAATGGGCATCACGATTAAACGTAAGTTGTGGCCCCGCCATCTTACTTAAATGATAAACCGAAGTAAAATAAATTTATGGATGTGAATGGTGCACTTAATGTTAGAGAAAAATGCTCAATACATATGTTCCCCATTACATAAGAAAACATCTCATCGATGCTATCTCAAAATATGACATAATTGTTGCTTCACCATTCTACATTATTGATAGTACAAAAAGGTATCTGTAGCAGATTCCCAGGACTACATACTATGGAAACCAGAGCCACCAGTGAGAATATCATCAATTGAAATACTTCCTATCTCATTTTTGACAAGTGATGGGCCAGCTGTCTTCAAAGTATCTTCTGACAATGTAGTTGTTACAGCAATACATCTGCAAGCAACAGAAAACAGTCACATAGCAATCCAAAGTATATCCATGTGGGAGGAAGAAGAAAAGTAATGGAAACCATTTGAGCACATTACCATCACCTAAATGATTATGCAAATATAAAAAAGGTAAGAGAAAGAAATCCATACAAGGCATCTATTTTTCACTTAAAACAACTTAGAAAATATCTTCTTAATATTTTTCCTCCTCTGTCACATGATGGTGAAAACCACGCAGTGGAAAATGCTCACTCATGTTTGCCCATCAAAAATCATTTTCTGGACAATATATGTATCCTAAGACTCGGTATAATTAGACACTAACCCATAGCATTCTAGCAAAATGACATGACTATATGAATTAATTTGCCACAGGTATCAAATTGAAATGTGTACACAGACACATACCTCATTTTAGCAGCTTGGGCTGCCTGCACTCCAGCTAGAGCATCTTCAATAACAATACACTAGCAAATAGACATGAATTAGTTCCAACAGAATCATGTAAGAGTACAAGTAAACAATTTGCTGACTTTTCTGTAAGACAAAAAATTCCAAGTAAGATAATCGTAAATTCTCTGTGTTAGTTCCCAACAGAAATATCTAGGAGCACGAAAAAAAAAAAAACCATGGAAAACTTATCTGACAAATACACACTTTCCCATTCATGTACCGGGCAACTTCTTTAAGAGATAACACTAAGGCAGAATTATTTGACAAAATTTGTAACTCACTTGGAGAAAATATTTGATTATTGAAACTTGAAAGCAGCATATTGCCTCTCTAGTTTCTCAATAGATATGTGCAAGTAATAAGCAATTAATTACATCAATGTTCTGACATTTTTTGCTCAGAGCTAATAAAAGTACTCTTTATATTTTCAAAAAGGAGTTCCAAGAAAACAGAAAAGGTATGAAACAGTAATCACTATATCAGTTATGCAAAACAACCTGATGTCTATAATAAATCACTCGCAACTAATACCTGTAAGAACACATAATTGCAGAATATGCTACTATACCTCACTTGTTGGCACATCTAAGATCTTTGATGCAGCCAAAAAGATATCAGGAGCAGGTTTCAAATTCTCAAAAGCATCTGCTGAGACAATAGCATCAAACCTGATAAAGAGAAACAAGCTAAATAACAAGAACAAAAAGAATGATGTAATAAGATCTGATTACTCAATCGACACCTACAACTGCCTACAGCCTACCTAGACAATTTTATTCTCTTTGCTTTCCTTTTACTCTTTCATTTTTTAGGGCTCCCAAATTTTCTCACGTTCTGTTAAATCTATATGGTAAACATTTATAAGTCAGGATTCTGAAACATCAGCATGCATATTACAACAATATAGTGTGTTCACAATATATCTAATAATGTTACATTGTTACACACAAAAGTCATCTTGTAATGTTATACAACTTGTTTACAGTAACATTAAAGGTCTCATACTCTTATGACCAATGAGATGAGTTATAGACCTTAGTTACGCTGATATTGTCAATAATACTTTCATATCTCTTTCTTAACTTCCATTTTTCCATATATGTGCTATAATGTGCTTTACAGTGACTTGTTGAATCGATGAACATTTTTTTATCAGCCATGTGTATGTACCACGGTTTGAACTCAAGACCTCACTGAGGTAAAAGTAGCAGATCGATGAACATTTTGCATGCCCAATAAACAAGTTTAACTGCTACAAGGACATACAAACGTTTGTTAAACACCAAACATGGCAATCCTATGAAAGGGTAAATAAAATTCTCTTTCATCCTTGCAACATAGTCGTATTTGACAGCAGTAGATCTTGTTAAGCTCAACTCCAATCTCAAAACTTAATCTATTACGTAGAGGGCCCAACTGCAATGATGTTTCATCCTTGTAACATTATTACTAAATTCACACTCTGTCAATGTGGGACACGGACACTTCGACAAACACAAGCCAACTGAATATTATCACGAAAGTCGAAAAGTAGACATAAAAGTCAGCATCCCGGTTTTTACTTGAACAGTCTTCCCCTAATTAACAATAACTCCGGTAAGACTAGCCAGAACTCAGTTGTGTTGAGAAAGTCCGGTATATACTTAAGGAAAGCAAGAAATAAAGGCAACGATCACAACTAACTAACAAGTTGACATTTTAGTTTCGGAGCCTTGCTCATTATATGTAACCTGAATTCAAAATTCTTCAAATTCAAGTTTAAATCACTGTTACCAGATGCATATGTGCTCTTAAAGACGAAGATCAAAATTTTGATTACGGTGAAACAAACCAACATTGCAAAACTCTTGTCTCAGTGATGCTTGAAACAAAATGCAAACAATATATAATTAATGGAGACGGATGCTTGATGCGATTCAGAAACTCGCTAAGAGGAGCACATGATTGCGTAACTTACACTGACAATGGTAAACCAGCAGCGGCTAAATTTGCATCAACCTTGATACGATCAGCACTAGATGCAACAGCTACTTTTAAGCCTTTCCTTTTACACTGCAATACAGTGGACTTGTATTGTATATTGCCACTCGCGCGAGGGAAATAGTATATACTTTTAAGAGATTTGTAGATATGAGCCAGCATACCTCGGTAATAAGCTCGAGGGCACCGGGGAATCCTATCCCAGAATTTGGTTTGGCATACTACATGAAGTAGAGAGATTTTAAACCCAGTGATCATTTCATAATTTAAAGTAACACGATGTGACGATATTTCCTCCTCATACGATAAAGCTTAATAAAATTATATATCCAATCACCTTTTCTAGATAGATCTCAAAGAACCTCTTCTTTGCTGGTTCAGGGTTAAAATTCCTGACTCCCTTGACCGAAGCTACACCTCCTAAGAAATTAGCTTCACCTGGTGCATGTAAAAATCCAAATTGGGGTAAGAGACTGTTATAGTCTCAGGTCAACAACAAAGTTATGGAGTCATATTAGTATTAGTTATCTATTATTTATTTTAATTAATAATTAGTTAGTTAGTTAGTTATCTATTCTTAAGCTCATTTCCCACATTCCATGTTTGTAGGGGTTATATCCACACTTTCTATCTATTTCAAGTAGTAGCTATTATGTATAAATAAACTCCTTGAGCTATTGAATAGACATGAATGAAGATGTAAAATTAAGTAGTGAATTAGTTTGGTAAGGATATCCGAAAGGTGTCCGAGATCCGAGAGTCCTCTCGTTAATTGAGCTCTCAAACTATCATGTCTGAGACCTGTACCTGGATCCTAACCGTAACAGAGACACACTTTTCATATCATAATGGAGCACCATAACAAAAATAGGACTAGTCGATGGAATCCATATCCAGCTTACAAGTGACTGAATGACATGAGAGGTGGCAAACTAAACTACCAACATTTAGTAACTCAATCCATCTCCATGGTTAACAAGTTAATAGAATAAGGAGATTATATTTCAATTTTAACTCAGAATCATGGTTTGAGGGATCCATTGCCAACCAAATCAAAATTGATTTGCAATTGGTGCATATTGAGCTCAATCACTACACACTGGTCATCAAGAGAATCAGTAATCAGCAATTGAAATAAAAAATAAAAAAAATTACCAGTTCCCATGAAGGGCACAAAATCTTGCACAGTAACTTGCACACCCATCTCGGCAAAAACGTCAACTCCCGCCATTCTTGAAGGCTCTTCACTGTCGCAAAGCACTCCATCCATGTCAAATAAAACCGCAGAAACCTTCCCCCACTCGCTTCGCTCTACATTCTTCGCGCAGGCCGTCACCGCCAGTTTTCTCCCTCCTGGAAGCGAAAATAGGAGGTTTCTAGGTCGACCCTGGAAGAACGATCGTGGGCCTGAAATGGGTCTTGAAGAGGACGAGACGAAAGAGCGAAGGTTGGTGGTTGGTCGTGAGGAAGCAGTTGATGCGGTAGAGAGCAGTTTCATCATCTTCATAGGCATAGCCATGGCCTGTCTGTCATGTCTTCGGACTCTCGATCGGTGCGTTTTAGTGACACGGGAAACTCAATTGACGGTATTACCCTCCGTTATCTGTGGATCTTATTCGTATAACTGTGGTTTATTTGTCTTTAGGATTAATTTGAAGAGGATATGAATCCAAGGATATTTGATTGGTAGGGAGAAATTTATTTATGAGAGGATTTATTTTTGTTATATTATCCACATGGTGGCCACTCTTTTTCCTTTCAGTTGTTGGTTGGTAAGTTTCTGGTGTATGCAGCTATATTCATCCAATGACTTTGTCATACACTTCTCAGTTTCAGTCATTGTTTCCAACCCAAAACTTAAAATGCCAACAAAATAAATTTGAAGGTTCTCTAACTTTGCCAAGACTATGACTCACAATAACCTAAAGAGATAATTTCATATAGCATATCTTAAAATAGGTCAAATCTCATCTAACACCTCCCAAATTATTTTTCTCAAAGGCACTCTCCTAGTTCGACAATTTATCTCACTTTTCTTTTTCCGTTAAGTTTTAGCTAACTCCGTTAAAATTTGAGATTAAAAACACTAAATTACCCTTAAATGTGTTTTAAATTTTCAAATCATGTCATTTTGACCCTCTCTCCTCCCTCCACCACTTTCTCTCTCCTCTTGCACTACTATTCGTGTACCCAATTGACCTCTTTCAAGCTCCAAAACTGCAATTTTAATTGCGAGCGAACCCTTCACCCTAAGGGATTGGGCTTTCCTAATTTCGTCACCCTCGAACTCGACACCTGCCGCGTCGGTCCCGAGTACTCGGACCTCGTAGGAGACGATGGAGGCTATGGTGGCGGACGACGGCCTCGTGTTATTAAGGTTACCAAATTAGGTCGTTGGTCGAGATGGGTAGGGATGGGCGATTTGTGAGGGAGTGGTGGTTCTGGCTCTGGGGGTCGTTGTGCCTGCTCGGATGGGTTGCATTGTGGTTTCTGAATTAGAGGAGACTCTACAAAGAGTACGAAGAGAAGAGGCTTATGGTTCGCTCTTTTTTGAATCCTTAGCTTCAGTTTGTTTCTCGAGAAACTGGATCAAAGAACTAGAATATTTCTATTTTTATGCCGAAGTAGAACACATTAAATAAGGAGATGTGGTTTATGTGATGCTGGAGGAAATGAAAATGAAAATATGATGTGGACTTCGAATTTTTAGGTTTCTAGTTGAATGGTTGAAACATAAATGAATATATGGTGAAATGTGAGCTTTTGTTTGATGGATGAAATTAGGTTGTGGAATTAGAATTCTTGTGGTTTTATTTCGTTTTGCTGGTGGAGGTTGTGGAATTGGGTTGTTGATTTGTTTTGTCTGATTGGTTTTCATGCTGCCTTGCTATCCCTGCTACAATGCTACTTGATGTTTTGCAATAATTCTATGGTTTTCATGTTGCCTTGCTATCATTTTCTTGTGCCGAATTGATAGTTAACAACTGGTGACACTATATTGTCTACCATGATTGCGAATAGAGAGTTTGTACTGGTTTCGCTCTGATACCATGTAAAGAAAGGACTGAATATCCTTGCTTGATTTTATTCAATAATCAATCACCAATATATATACACATGTTCAGTTATACAAAAAGGGAACAAATAAATATGGCAAGAAATCATGCCTAACTACCGTCAATACTCACCCTCAAGTTGGAGCATGAACGTTGAGAATGCCCAACTTGCGAAGGAGATCATGAAAACAGTCTCGACCAAGTCCTTTAATGAAAATATCAGCGAGTTGATGTTTGGAGGATATTAGCCTGGGGCGGAGTACTGCAAACTGGATTTGTTGACGAACATAATGACAATCAATCTCAATATGTTTTGTTCTTTCATGAAAAACTTGATTCGAGGCAATGTGTATTGCAGCATGATTATCACAGAATAGAGAAACGTGATCTAGTTGGGGAGCTTGGAGATCACAAAGCAGATGAAGTAACCAGAAAATCTCTCAACTGGTAGCAGTCATTGCTCGGTATTCCGCCTCAGCTGATGAGCATGATGAAAGAAATGTGCCCTAGCCCAATCGATATATTTGTACAAACGTTTGTCTTCTATTAGTAACAATAAAATCGGCATTTTATTATCAATGTGTTGTGATAATAATTCAGGCATAATTTCATATAGGGTCATCGAGTGTATCATCACTGATAGTAGAACCCTTAGATACGCACAGAATTATACTTGACAGGTCCCTGGTCAAATGCTTATAAAGCGACCAGTATGAGAATGACTCTTGATCACGCTCTACTGATCATAGGTATGGGATTACCAAGTCAAATCATAGATGTCACTTGAAGGTGATATTGGACGACCCGACCTGAGTATGGGATATAGATCCAGTCATGAACATCATTGAATCCTTACGAACCTTGCAATCTTCGTGGATTCCTATATGAAACTCCCATAGTTTAACATGCTCATCTACGTTGTCCGTAACTAGCTACAAAAGAGGTATGATTGGCTATGTGACGAATCATATGAGGGATACAGTTGACGGTCAAGGGATTTATCCCTCACACACTAGTGGGAGTGGTATCTGTTTAGGTCTCTTGATGAGAATGACTGGGAGGAAGTGTACGACCGCACCAGTGATAAAAGTAATTATCATTCTCAGTCATCTCGGGATCAAGAAACGGGTTTGAAC
>JAYMTP010004441.1:0-14930 GCA_036897365.1 Geranium brycei
CCATGGGGGCGACGAAACCATCCCCGTATCCACCGTAACCGCCATAGAAACTAGCTGGGGTTGCGCCATAGCCTCCCCCGTAACCTCCATAGCCGCCATAATCGCCGTAACCACCGTATCCTCTGTTCATATCTCCTCCGTTGTATCGGCCCGAATACCTATTACCTCCATACCCGCCGCCTCTGTCGCTGCCAAAGGCGCCATGAGACTTTCCGCCGACGGTGTTGGTGTAGTCCCCGCCGGCTCTCTTTGGTTCGGCCCTCTTTATTTCAACCTAAGTTTGGCGTAGCAGTGTGGGTTAGTTCCGAAAAGGCAAACAGCTGAGGGGAGGCAAGCGACTCTAGTTAAAAGTAAAAGGGTAAATTGCAAAAAGTTGCGTCAACAATTCAATTTTTGCAAAATGTGTAATTGTCTGAAAATGACAAAAATAAACCTGAATTTTTTTTAAAATAATTTAAAATAAACCTTTTCCCACTCAAGCTTGCCTAATTTTCTCTTCTCCATTAGTTGAGTTGGTCTGACTCCCCCTTTTCATTATCGTGTTATTAAGCCGTGGCCAGTGATATTCGGTCGAAGAAGAGGAAAACCGACGAGCTCAAGTTTGGAAGAAAAAAAGTTCAAGGGGGTATTTTTGTCATTCTGGACGAAAGTACACATTTTGCAAAAAATGATAAGTTTGTAGCTAGTTTTTGTAATAAAGAAAGTTCACGGCCACTTTTTGCAACAAAAAAATAAATAGTTCACGGCCACTTTTTGCAATTTTCCCAAAGTAAAAAACGTACCTGCCTACCACCGAGCTCGTGTTTTTCACCATCTGAGAATATCTTCTCGACAGACTCTTCACTCTCGAAAGTGACGAATCCAAACCCCCTAGACCTTCCGGTGGTGCGATCCAGCATAATCTGCTGCTCAAGAATGCTCCCATACGCCTCAAAGTACTCCTTTAAGTTATCTGCAAAATCAAACAGTAAACAGACCGTTCAAAAATATGAATTGGGAAGGAAAAAAAAAAAGAGAAAAGGAACCTTCAGTCAAAGAAGGAGGTATTCCGCCGACAAAAATCTTCTTTGTTTTTGATATCGGTCTAGACCCCATATCCTCCCTGGGAACCGTCCTCTTCACTTCAACCTGAAATGACAATGCATGTTAAAAGCACAGTACAAACATTTCATTATCAGTGATCCAAATTGTGAAAGTTACCGTTCTCCCATCGATGACATGGTCCTTCTCTAAAACCTTGTCGGCAACAGATGAGTCGGCAAAGGTTACAAACCCAAAACCCCTAGGCCTTCCAGTATGCTTATCTCGCATCAACACAGAATCTGTAATTTCTCCATACTCACTGAAGTAACTACTAAAAGCTTCTGTAACCCCAAAAAAATGAACGATCATAAGAATGAATTCGATGATGCATGGTATAATGCAACAAGCAAATCCAAAGAAAAAAAATGCAGAAAGCAATAAGATGCACAACTGGTTCCACCATCCATTTAAACATTGTATAGTCTTGTACAAGTCACATATCACAGTACAAAATAAATTATCTTTTACAAAGCCATCTGATATACACAATGCAAAAACTACATATTTTATCCACTTCAAGCAATACATGAAAGCTGGGTCACTGAGAAATAATAAAGGCAGAGAAAAGAACACAATTTCCGTATGTAGGTTTGACTAAACACCTTAAAACCTTGTGACGAGTTGATACACATAATTTATGACCCGGAGCCTAAATGGAACTTGAACAGTTCATAAAAATGGCGTCTTTATGAACCTCATCATAATCTATACATGTATCCAACACAATCAATAATCATAGTAAATACTATATTCTAATAGTCACAACTACGTCACAATTGCTGCATATATCCAACACAGGCAATACTTATAGTAACCTTATTCAAATACTAGATTCCAACAGTCACAACTATGTTCAACATTATGATTCAAGGAAGCTGGCTCATTGAGAAATAACAAAACCAGAAAAGGGGAAGTCATTGTCGTGTAGATTTGAATAAACACAACCTCACGGGGAGTTGACAAACATAATTTATGACCCTGGATCCTGAATCTGACCTGAACATTGAATAGCTACATACACTGCCACAACCGCATAAAAACAGTGTCTTTATGAACCTCGTCGCAATCAATAATTATAGTAACATTATTCAAATACTACATTCCAATAGCCAGAACTACGTCACACTCGATTCATACATCCAACACAATCAATAATTATAGTGACACAATTTATGACCCTGCAGCCTAATTTGAAGCTTAACATTGAATAGCTACATACACTACTGCAACCACATAAAAATAGTGTCTTTATGAACCTCGCCACAAACAATCAATAATCACAGTAACATAATTCAAATACTATATTCCAATAGCCACAGCTACATCACAATCGATTCACATACCCAACACAATCAATAATTATAGTAACATTATTCACATGCTACATTCCAACAGTCACAACTACATTCAACATATTTCGATACATCACAGGGATTAAAAAATTGTTACAAATTCCAAAATCATTCAAGATGAATTTTTGAACACATACTAACTACAATGTATATTAAACGTACCTTCAGATGTCTCCCAAGGTACTCCTCCGACGAAGAGCTTTCTACCACACAAGAACAACAAAAAACCAAAACCACAGTTCATAAAAAAATTGCCAGAGCCACTACAACTAAAAAAAACCTAAATCTAAGGAACTAACAATTACAAAATCAAAACCCTAAGGCCTTCACAAACTAACCCTGCTGACGAATCACGAGGATTCGTGTTTTGACCATCTACGTTCGCATTGTTCTCGACCCCAAATTCCGAATAATCTTCGTACTGGTGATTGTGGTGCTGTTGAGTCTCGTTGTAATCGTAATCTGCGAAACCTCCATCCATGGTGATTCTCGAGGGCTTCTGGCCCGCCTTCTCGAGACCTGCATGAAAGAGAGAGAGAGAGAGAGAGAGAGAGAGAGCTTGATTTGAGCCAACCCTAAACCCCCAATTCGCAAAACCCTAGCTCCATTTTCGGGTTCGTACCTTTTTCGGGTTCGTGACTAGCTAGGGCTTGCAGGAGGAGCTGTGCGTTGAGGAGGAGAGCTGTTCGATGGAGCTCCTGAGCCTCTCTCGCTCTGCGAAGAGCTCGAATCGCGCTTCTGAGGAAGACGAAGACCGCGACGGCGCAGAAACCTTAGCGCGAGCGAGAGAGAGGGAGCAAAACGGCGGCGTATTGTGTATCTTCGCGACGAACAGAGAACATAAGGATCCACACAATGTCAAATTTAATTTTGACTGATTTTTTGGTTCTTATATATACCAATGGCTGAAACAGGAAAGAGAGCCCACCATATCTATAAACGACGTCGTTCGGTATTTTGCCTATTATTTAATTGTTTGTTATTTTGTTATTACACTTCCCAATTATGCAATTTACTATGGTGCAAGATGCCAAAACAAATACCATGGTTTTGTGATTTTTGTCTAATGTTCTAAAGTCTCGACTTGTCTGATTAATCTTCGTCCGCCCAGTTAACGCTTAGCGATTTTAGAACACTGATTTCGACTCGCTACGTCCACGTGCAACAAATTAAATAAATTATGTCTACTTAATAACTAAATATATCTCCGAGACGGTATATGATTTTTCATATTCAATAACGTTAACATTACAAAAAAAATTGACCAAAATTCTAAAACTTATAATTGAGGACAACTCGACAACACTCATTTTGTACATGAAATACAAAAATAACAACTTTTAATAAAATAAAATGCTTTCAAACAATGAACATGAACATATGTAAAAAATAAAACTATCACTTTAAACCGATGAGATCACGGTAAAACTGAACTGCCGAGAACGAGTTCTAGAATTGAATCCAAAACTTACTCAGCTCGGTTTCATCGAGTTCTTCGAGAACTCGAGAGTTTTAAAACACCGCAAAAAACACGTGGCCATTATATATTAACAGTAAAGAACAGCAAAAAAAATCAGGACCAAATGATAATCTAAAGTTATGTTTTTGGACATTCCAATGTAGTGATGGTAGAAAAAGTGAAATGGGAAGAAGAACAAAATCTGCCATCTTCAGTCTTCACCAAAAACTGCAACTTTGTGCCATCAACAACTGAATTGAGCCTATAAAGACAAAAACTATCAGTACAGAACCATAATCTGCAGAACCCAGAAAGGAAGTTAACACCTTTAGTAATTAATGGACTCATATTTCAAAAAGGAAAAATTGCAGAAGGCAGCATTCAACTATTCTATTTTTGCAAGAAGTGAATGTGAACTTGCCAATTTTTTAAAAGTGTAATTTTGTCTAGAAATGATGAAAATACCGCTGAAATTATTTCTTTAAATATTAAAACAAAAATCAAACTTGAGCTCGTCAGTTTTCCTCTTCTTCGACCAATATAAATGGTCGCGTTTGATAATACGACGATGAAAAGGGGGAGTCAGACCAACTCGCCGACTGGAGAAGAGAAAAATAAGCGAGCTCAAGTTGGAAAAAAATTAATGATTTTTTATATTAAAAAAAGTCAGGGTCATTTTCGTCATTTTGGATAAAATTACACATTTTGCAAAAAAAATGATGAGTTCATGTATACTATTTGCAATAAAGAAAGTTCACAACCACTTTTTGCAAAAATTGAATAGTTCAAAGCTACTCTTTGCAATTGACCCTTTTAAAAGTCTAGGTTCTCACCTAATCAGGCTGACCTCCCCGAGACCGGAGTCTGGCTTTCACAGGCAATTCCTCAAGAACCTCCGGGGCTCTTCTAGCTCTAATCTTAGGAGGGTGTGTTTCGACCTCACTGTCGCCTAATACAACAACCTCAGAGGAATTCATTGTAGAAGAAGTGTCATTGAGAGTGCTTCTAAGTGATCTAATCTGCTCCATCTGATTGGGAGATACAGAAAGTGATATTATAAATGGTTTCTAGAAATGGAAGGTTGAAAATACATGTTATTGCTTACCAGCATCTTGTCGCGCGCCCTGCTGTGAGTTCCCTGGTTGATTGATTAACACAAGTATATCAAATGAGCTATGTAAATGAGAGCGCGGGAACGAGGAAAGTGAACCTACTTGAAGAGCTAACCTTGAGAATGTTTTCCATCTCGCTTATCTGCTCTATCTGAACACAAAAATCATAATAACTATAAATATTTATTTGTATTCTTGCTTAACATCATAAAAAATATAGCTTATCTGTGCTATATGAACACAAAAATCATAATAACTTAGGAATTTATTAGTATTCTTGCTCAGCGTTATCAAAAATATAGTTTATCTGCACTATCTGAACACAAAAAACATCATAACTATAAGTATTTATTTGTATTTTTGCTTAGCATTATAAAAAAAATAGGGAAAATGGCAAAAACATGTTGTATATTATCACACTTTTGCAAGATGGTGATGTGTACTCTGAACTTTGATTTTTTGTGCAAAATGTGTGTATTTGAACAAAAATGTCGAAATTGCCCATGAAATTAAGAATTAAGATTTTTAAAATATAATTATAAAAATTACTAAAAAATTAAATTACAAAATTTGATTATAGAAATTTTAGTTAAAAGATATTTTCAGAAAAAACATAACTATTTATTTTTTAAAAATAATTCCTAATGTTAAGGGTAATTTCTTCATATTTGTACAAATACACACATTTGCACAAAAAACAAAATTCACATCACTTTTTTGCCATTAACAAAGCACACAACACCCTCTTGCAAGAGGGGAATAATATACAATAGGTTTTTTCCATTTTCCCTAAAAAAAATATAGCATGTATGAGCTATCTGAGCACAAAAAATCATAATAACTATAAGTATTTATTCATATTCTTGCTTAGCATCATCAAAAATATATCTAGTTCTTACCAACTTCTGATCTCGTTCTTTACTCTCGGCGTTCTGCTTATAAAGATCCTCGTAAGAAGAGCTGGGCGGCTCCTGCACTTGAGGGGACATGTTATTTGCCGGTTTTTGAGTATGCAGACAAAAAGTTTAGTAGCACAAAGAAATACAATGAATCACCTGTAAATCAGAGGAAGTTAGCATGTGTTCCACATCAGGATCCTCGAAAATCTCAACTAGCACTGGGCTCCCCTCATCTGCCAATAAAGCATCGCAAGCTTGGAGTTCATTAATGCCCTCCAACCCAAAGTCAAACCCTAAATTTGTCCCGGTTGCATGAGAGTGCTGAGCAGGTGAGGGTGTATCAACTTGGGATTTTACAATCTGTTTGTTTTCAAAATAGCACATGTACCTTGTCTTTAGGCTTTGCTTTACAAAAAGAAACTCATATAGAGGCATTTTAATAATATTCAAAACAATAAGCATTGAAAAAACTAATTTATTCTACAACTAAACAGCTTGAGGACATGAACAACTCTATTAACAAATTAAACACCCAAATGCGTGATCCAAATTTTCAAGGCTACCCGCAATTTAATAGACTATACAGTGTTGTGCAAATGATCATATTTTTTCATTTTAACTATCAACCAACGAGCAATGAACCAAAATCGTGAAGTTTAAAATAAGTCCAAGCAATCCATGAGCGAAACAAAACAGAGACCATGGGTTTCAAAAAGAAAATGGGAAAAACAAGGGACGTGTTATTTGTGCTGAAGTGGTTTCAGAGGTGAGTCCCTTCAATTTACAATGTGTTGCTTAAAAGCAAGTATAACACATCTGCTCTTGCATGTAAATCTTGAGATTTGAACAAAAAATGAATGCAAGACTAGAATGGTGTCAGTCCCAGACTCCCAAAGTCCCAATCAAACAAATAATACAAGATGATCTATGGTTTATTAAAACATATTGCGTATTAATTTCAATACATAGCGAGCACATATGCATCATCATATGAAGGAATCGAATACAACATAAAATTTCACAAGTGAAAATGTACTATGATCTATGAAATCATATCTCCGAGTTTAGTTACTAGTGCATTCATCTCAGTTCAGTAAGGACTATGAACAATGTTCATATCAGACCACGAGACTGTTTGACCAATCATTGGTAAAAATAAAAGTATCTAGAAAGAAAATTCACGTATGTGGAACAATTCATAGCGTTTAATGCTATGGAAAATTGCAAAAAAGTTGTCATGAACTTTTCCATATTTGCAAAAAGTGGCTGTAAACTTACTGCATTTTTGCAAATTAGGTACATTTGTCCAAAAATGACAAAATTGCCTTTGAAATATTTTTTTAAAAATATATTTTTTTCAACTCGAGTTCGTCGGTTTTTTTATCCTCTCGCACACCATTGATGTCCTTTCGTGAGACTTCAGATCTAGATGAGTTTGAAGTAAAGAGAAAAACTGATAGATTATACAAGAAATACACTAAGCTTCACACAAACATGCATGTCTACATTGATCTGTTCATCGCGCCATGAAGATAGTATTTAAACGAATGTGAAACATAAAATGTCCAGACCTTTTCACCAATGTCATTGCGTGGAGTCCTTGGAACTTCAAAATGTTTACCAACAACCCCACTTGCCAGTTCCTTTATCCTACTCAGTGAATACACCTGCTGGTCGTTTAAGCCTTTGCACGACATCCTCCCAATCTTGTCTAAAATATCCTTGCAATCATCCACCTACACAAGCCCGTCGCACACAGTCAAAACAAACGCATTTCCTACAAAACAACCTGAATAAAATTCACGACTCACCATATTGTCAATATCAGCACGCAAGGCCCTATCGACGTCACTCTCTGTAACCTATAAACAAAACTACTCGACCCCATTAATAACTGCAAAAAAATCACAGACGATAAGTACACGCTATTCAGTCCTACCTTCTCACATCGACCATTTATAACCCCACGAGCTATTTCCCTCATCTTCACGAGCGAGCGCACTTGCTGGTCGTTCAGCTCTTTGTTAAACGACATTCGGTTGATGCAATCCACTATCTGTCTGCACCCATCAACCATCTTCTTCTCGTCATCTTTCTGAAACTCCATCTATCCGACACAGCATTTGCATTACATCCCAAGATAACAAAAATCAGAAAGTGTTCAACTAATAAACCAAAATATCTTGAACCCTTATCAAAATCACATTCTCATCATCACGGTTCATATCCCCAATCGTCAGGCATCCCGATATATCAAAAATCAGCAAGTGTTCAACTGAAAAAACAAAAACCCATGAACCCTAATCAAGATCACATTCTCATCACCACGGTTCATGTCCTCAATCGCTAAACCAATTTCCAGAACCGCGACATAGCATTTGCATTGCATCCCGAGATAACAAAAATCAGCAAGTGTTCAACTAATAACATAAAATCTCATGAACCCTAATCAAAATCACATTCTCATCATCACGGTTCATATCCTCAATCATCAGACCTATTTTTAGAACCATGACATAGCATTTGCATATTGCATTGCATCCCAATACAACAAAAATCAGCAAGTGTTCAACTAATAACACAAAACCTCATGAACCCTAATCAAAATCACATTCTCATCACGGTTCATGTCTTCAATCGCTAAACCTATTTCTAGAACCGTGAATCGTATGGTTTACAATCACAATTCCTCTATAAAACTAGTAATTACCATAACCAACTAACAACAATGCTTATCCAATCACCAAAACATGTAATTGAACTTCAAAATTTCTCAAATCAAACACGAAATTGAACTGTGAAGAATCAATTGTGCAAAACAAAATTACCAAAGAGAGCATTCCGAAATCCGAATCGGAGGATGGGACCTTGAACTGGGGAGAGATTCAGTGAGAGTTCGACTTGGGAGCTTTAATTCGCCGGAAGTGAGAGCTCGAACTCGCCGGCGGCGAAGATATCAGTAAAAGAGAAGATCGGCGGCGAGAGGGCTCGGTCGTGACTGAGGATGGATATGGCATTCCAGATAGTGTCTATAAAAGAAAAAAGTAAATAAACAAAAAATAAAGGGCAAATTAGGAGTTTTAATTAAAATATTCATTTATAAAACATGATATTTAGTTTTTTTATTGAAGAAAACTGAACTTATATTAAAGCCGGTCCGCAAGCACGACCTCCTCGAAGCTGGTTGGGACGGATTTCTCACTCATAATCCAATCAGATCGCTCCGTTGGTTGAGATGAACGCCTAACAAAAGCAACATTAAAAAGGGAACATACCGGACCAGAAGTGGTGACAGTCCTGAACCATGGACCCCCAATGACTTGACAAAGTATCGACTCCTATAATGGTTAGGATGAGACTTTGGTGGTCATTCTCTCGACACAAGCGTGTTTGTCCAATGCTTCTCATACGCTCAAGAAATGTCGCTTTGACTGCCACAACTTTTACAATAGGTGCATCCATGATCCCTTTTCTATAGAAGATTCTGGCCGCTATTCCCTCCCCTACAATTCCTCATAATCATATTCACCTCATCTCCTTTCAGCGTTCTTTATTTCAGGAATTTTTTGTTTGTTTGTCAAATAAGTTAAATGGAAAATAGTTTAGAGTACCCATTTATCATTTTATTTCATATTAAAAGTAGTCTACTTAACGTGTGGGGGGTGGTAATTATAATTAAAATATCTTTGGTCAATTATAATCAAAAACATTTTTATAATATTTTGTATCCAAATGTTATTATTTGTCAATGTGTGATTAAAATGATATTTTTAGTTAGGGATAATAAGTAAGCGGGTCTAATAGTTCTCGTCCTCTATTCCACTAAATTGAAAGTATTGGATCTCATCAGTTTTAGAATACATCATCTCTCTATAAATTGACAATGGACAAAATTAATAATCTCATTTCCTGCCTTTTTAGATTATTATACTAAATTTCGGTTAAGTTCAAAGATTTTGTGAGTTCAACTCTATTAATTGTCGATACCATTTTTTATCTCATTGGATTGGGATACCAAATTTTCGTTAGATTCGAACATTTTGCGGGTTAAGCTCTATAAGTACATTGTAATTTACATTTCACACTAACTTTGAAAATATTAATTCATGACCACAACTTTATATTACTTCTCTTAACAGAATAATGTTTAAAATATTGCTCTAAACACCCATTGGACTGAAGGACACGCAAGAGAAACAAGAACCAAGAATACAATAGAAACATAAATACATTAATTTAGCCAACTAATAAAATTTCAGATTCATAAGGAAAAAAACAAGCAGAGCCCATATAATAATTAAGAGAATTAAATTTAAAAAATGAATGAAGGATTATAGAAAATAATAGTAATAATTAGACACTCCTAATAATCTAAGTCATGTCCAAGAAGCAGAGCCTCTGTTTTTGCTATCAGCTGAGAGCAGATGAGACCCAATCTGAGACAGCTTTCTGAACATCGGACTCTGAGTTCGGAGCAACTGTTAATGGGATTATTGCAACCTGTTTTCAGATTATGAGCAAGTATCAGCCATAACAATACCCTTTTTTTTATCAGTAACAATTCGGGAAATTCTAATCTAATTCTTAAGCTGATTGTCTGTACCAAGATTCGCTTTAACACTACTTAAACGAGATTTTGACAGTGTCATGACTTACATATCCATTCTCGAGAGCTCTGAAATCCAGATCCTCGTCTGCATCTTCGTGTTTCTTGTCGGAGAACTGCAATAACGACAAAGTAACATGTATGGAAGAAACAAAACCGAAAATGGTGTTGAATCTTGGCAAAAGGAAAAAGGGTGTCGTGTGCTTTTTTAATGGTAAGAAAGTGCTGTGAAATTTGATTTTTTGTGCAGAATTTATGTATTCGTACAAAAATGACAAAATTGTCCATGATATTAAGAATTAAGATTATGACACAATTTAACGAATGGTGAAACACGAAACATCATCATTGTGACTCCATGGATATAACTTCAAATGTGTAACCAGTAATTGGCTTTTTTTTCTTACCTCTAGCCGTAAAAACTTCTTCACCTTGTTGGAATCGGATTTTCCTGACGCCCCAACAGATTCAACCTCAACGTTCTTCGTTGGCGTGCCTCCAGGCCCTCCACGGCGAGCTGCCTGAGAAAGAGATGACTAAATGTGAACAAAGTAGATTGCTGGGGAAAAAACTTAATTTTCCATTAAAAATATTTTTGAGATATTTGATTTTCATAACTACTCACAGCAGCAGAAGCATCGCGGCCAAGCTGGGCCAGCTGCAAGCCTAGGCTTTGCTGATTGGACATGAACTGTCCGGGGCTTTTCTTGGCCGAGACTAACCAACAAGGGCTTGATCTCCATGCGCTTAGCTTTGCCACTTTGAAACCCTGTCAAGCTAGAGATTAGGACTCCTATCAACAGATATTCATTAAGTTATCGATAAGAGCTAGAGGAAGCGGCAAGAATGTTGACAGAAAGGATCGAGCAGGCCCAGCAACTACTAACTTGGGAACAAGGAGGCCAGTTTAAAGATCAAATGCGACATGTCCCTCAAATGCCTCCCGAACGATCAAATTGCTACATTTTGTGTTGTACACTGGATTGCCTTTCGTACAGCTAAAGTATAAGGTAAAATGACAGATAACTATACCAACTAAACACATTTTTCACTGGGTTTTGAGTATTTCAGATACACCAAAAAAAATTTGGACACAATCTAAAATTGTGGATGGAAAAGGTTAAGTGAAAAGTCTAAAATATCCTTGACTAAAAATTAATCTTCAAAACATGTCATTGCCTCTCTCTTCCTCTTATCCACTGTCTGAACGGCCTCTGAGCTCTCGAAGCCGGCGGAAAGGCAATGCCGACGCCTTATCCACCGAGCACGTGTTGTTCCAGCCGGCTTCGAGAGCTCGGAGGTTGTTCAGACGGTGGAAGTTAATTACCTTGCTATGGGAGAACAAGACACGAGAAAAAATAGAATGAACTTAGACATATGCAACAGACTAGAGCTTAGTGTTCAAATTAAAAGGATGATACCAAAAGCCATATAACAGTTAATGCAATGACAAAGCCTTCATAGGAGGTCCTTTGGTTGGGACATAGCTCTCAAATTGACTTTTACTAACTATGTAAAAAGAAGGCCTTAAATGACACTAAATGCACTCAGAGTCAGGATGATGTGGAAAGTAACTATTTTAAGATCATCTGTTCTCCAATGCCATAACATGTCTAACATAAAAGCTATTTTCTTTAGAACATCCTAGTAAATGTGTATCAATGAACAAACCTTGTTTTTCGAGGGAGATGTAGGAATTTCTATATCCAGAAGACAGTTTTTGGGGAAATTTCCCTTGTCAATATCCTTCATAGCAGCATTTATTAGCGGTAAACATACGGTGACTGCATCCTTGAAGTCACTTTCCTGACTTTCATCCTTTTTCCTACATAGTAAATTTGTATAAATCAAGTTAAATCAACAGTCATTAAGAAGAAAAAACCCTAGTCTATGGCACAATACATCACCAACTCACCAGTTCAGTGATAATGACAGTGATGGTACACCAGAGAGCAATGCCTCTCTAGCCCCACCAACAACACCCGAGTAAAACCTAGAGGAAAAACAAGGTTCATAGCAAGTTTGAAATAAAAACACGACAAAACAACAGATAAAGCAGTTTTAATATACTTTGATCTACATTGTTCCAATATAGGATGCTAACAATAACAGCAATAAGTGAATTATTATATTATTTCTTCTCTACCTCACACCTCAAGCTCATTTCAAACCTTTTTTGGATTCCTTGGGTAGGGACAAAGCATCTCCCAAGGCATGAGATGCCATTGAGACGCTTTTCAAATGCACGTCTTTTGAAATATAGATGATGGTGCATGAACAATGTTTATTTTGGGAACAAGAAAAATACACAAATTGGAATTTCATTTGGGAAGTTCAAAACCTTAAAAGTAGTTGCAGCATAAGCTATCATTCCCACGAGATGTTGGAAGTAAAATTGTCTTGGGAAATCCATATAAACTAAACCGATACTATTCGAATAACGGCTGCACAACTTGATGGAAATTGACTCTCTGGCATTGGTTAGGTGCTACGGACACACATTTTGATTAATGATGTCCTAATTTGCTGGTTTATTTAAGCATTTTCGTAATGAGTGGAGAGTGGAGAGCTTTACAGAATGCTTTTGGTGAGAATCAGATTCAGGCCTACAAGTATACAAGCATATATGGTCGAGATGCAATTTCAAACATGAACTATTATAAATATAACAGCCATTAAGTGACTCCTGAAAGATAAACCATGATCAGAATGCCAATGATATATAGGTATGTGGAAACAACTTACATGTGATGACCGCAGCTTGATCCCTTATTAATTCCACTGATAACCTGAAAACCGCGTCAAATATGAACCATCGGATTTACTAATAACAAAACCCGTGTATGAAACTTATCAGTGACAGTTTAAAATGCAAACCAACACGGGCTTCGACCAAGAAAACAATGCCCCAGAGAAAGCTATCGAGACACAATCCACAGGTGTCCCTGAGTAAAGCAAACATCGCCTAGGGGCATCAATATCACCAACACGACTAAAACACGCATCCCATCAAAAACCAAAGTAAGTCGTATAATTGCAGTCCTACCAGAAACTTCATAGACCTTGGCACCCTTTACGTCAGCAGAAGACACAGCTACAGTTTCTCCGAAGGTAAGGGAATGGCCCGAAACCGATTTGTCTCTGTACATACAAACCACATACTCCATTAAACCACAAACCAAATGGAAGAAACCAACATACTCAAACATGAAATATTATTTCAATACGTAAACGACATGAATTTCTGAGATATTTTATTCCATAGCCCCAAACTGAAATCTCCCTAATAAATTATAGTTCATTTCATGTATAAAATCCCCTATCGAATAAAATATCTCCAAAATTCATCTAGTTTACGAATTAGAATCCTAATTACGATAATGCACAACAATCAACTCCAAATTGGGGAAAATACACAAATCCTCAAACACACAGAAACAAAAACAATGAACACTGCGATTGATAAATCGATCAGAATCAGCAATTCACATCAAATTCGCTAGAGATTGAAAGATCAAACCCACGATTCGGGAGCGAGGACATGGACATTGTAGAGGCCTTCGCGAACCAGAGCTTCGACGAGGGAGGTGAGCCCAGGGGAATCGATTCCGTTGCCGTTGGTGACGAGAACGATGGGCTCCCCCCAGGTCTCCTCGTCGGAAGAATCGGCGTCGGCGGCGTCTCCGCCGCCGGGCTTCTTGCCGATGACGTCCTGGAGGTTGGACATCAGGTTCGCCGGCATCATGTTCATCTCGTTAATGGCGGATCTGAGAGCGACAGTTGCAGAGAATCGAGATCGAGAGAGATCGATCGATATGATTGCTTCTGGAGGAAGAAGAAGCTGATAAAACCCTAGAAATGGAGGGAACGAAAATAGAGATCGAAAGGCCAATAAAGCGCGGGGATTGATTGTTGGAAAGGACCGGTTCAAACGGCGTTATTTGGAGGAGAGAGAGAAAACTCTATTTTTTATTTTATTTTTTACATTTGCTTAATTATTTTTTTAAGGTATTTGCTTAATTGTTTTAGAAATAAAGAAAGTATACTTATTGTTTTAAATAATTAATTAATAAAATATCGCTAATATGAGGTGGATATTCTAGGCCCGAAATCGGTTATGACCTGAAAATCGAGCAAAATTGTAATTAAAATTCCGAGAAATTAATGTGCTTAAATATTAATGATTTGGTTTTAGTTTTGGTTTCAAATGTGAGATAATCATTCAACTTTATTTAGTTTGGTTTTAGTTCTTAAAATCAAGTGATAACTAATACCCACCCGTGTGTTATTATTTTTTTTACTTTTATTTTGTTTATAAACTTTATACTTCGATTGGATTGTAGTAATTAAATATTAACATTCGGTTTTCGATACTATTTTTTATAACTGCAAATTTAAAATTTTTTGGCTATGTATTCG
>JAYMTP010004442.1:0-14930 GCA_036897365.1 Geranium brycei
TAACAGTAACTGAGAACCTATAAATTCATGAGAAAAGAACACTGAAACAGGTTTTAGAGAGACCATTTCACCAAAATGAGCACATATGAAAAGAACAAAGCAACTAACATGAGTCTATTTATAGAATTTCCACACAAATAAGAGAATTTGAGTGGTCTGAAACACTTTTCTAGCATTAACTGAGAACCTATAAATGCACGAGAAAAGAACATTGAAATAGGTTTTGGAGAGACCATTTCAACAAATTGAGCACATATCAGCAGAGAGAAGCAATTGACATCAGTCTATGTTACAAAAATTCCTTACAAATAAGAGAGTTTGAGTTGTTTGAAACACGTTCTAAACAATAACTGAGAACCTAAGAAGACACGTTCTAAATCATTCTTCTTTGTACATATCAACAGAGAAACAATTGACGCCAAGTTATTTACAGAGATTTCATACAAACCAGCAAGTTCAAGAAATTTGAAATATGTTCTAAACAATAACTAAGAACTATGTAACCATGAGAAAACGACATTGAAACATGTTTCAAACAGTTACTTAGTCTTCTTCTTCTTCACAACACTCTGCACCTTCTCGCGCTTCCTTTTGTTTGCTATTTTTTTCCAGAACATTATGATAGTGCATCTTCTTCAATTTATCTTCTTTGATTCGTCTTGTTCGATTCGACTTCTTCAGTTCGTGTTCTTCGACTCGTGTTCTTTGATTCGTCTTGGTCGATTCGTGTTCTTTGATTCATCTTGGTCGATTCGAGTTTTTCGACTCGTGTTCTTCAATGTATCTTGGTCAATTCGTGTTCTTCGATTCCAGATTTTCGAACCAAAATTGAAGCAAACAACTCTAATTGGAATCGCAAATCGCCTCTCTCGCACAACTCAACAGTGAAAGGGTTGAAATGACCATACTACACCTATGCCAAATTAGTGAAATAGGGAAATGAACAAAATAAATTGCAAGTTCGACTTATTTACGCATTCATGCCACCGGGTCAATTTCAGCCGTTGCTCATCTTATCGTGTGGCTGACATCTGTTCCTATTTTCTTATTTGTATCTAAGGTTTCTAGCGGAATATCTCCCTAAAGTAAATATCCAAGTAAGTATTTACCAAAATAATTTTACCAAGTGGACAATTTATGGGTTGCAATCGTCCCATATTCTTTTGAAAATATTTTTTTGAAGGGAAGGGAAATTAAATTATAAACATGATTACCCAGAAATAGGGTCAAATATTTAGATTCCAAAAGAGGTAGCCAGATGGTGCATTCGTGCACTCCAAGATGTATATTTGGTGTATAACCATTTTTCAATTCTCAGTCACAGAAAGGCATTGTATCGTCCACCCAGATGAAGAAGATCCATTTCCCACTCAACCCAATCAATACATATGCTCATGCTCTCCTATATATACCATCACTTTCTATTCTCATTCAATCCAAACCCCCAATTTCTTCTTCCAATATTTATGGGTTTGGCGGGTTAGTCCACTCTACGAACTTCACATATCTGGGTTCGATCCGATATCGCTATGCCTCTCCCTCTCGAGCTCACCGACGTTCGGGAGAAGCTCGCGGTCAAGTTTCGTCCTTGGGAACGGTCGTTTCAGTTTTGGGTCCGAGCTGCCAATATTTACACTGGCTACAAGGTTTGTTGGGTTCTTCTTTTATCTATCTGATTCACTGAATTTTGGTCGCTTTGTGTTGACATCGGAGTGTTGGGATTTTTGTACAGGTGTTTCAGTTTCGAGTGGGTTTCGTCAAGGATCGACGGAGGCAGGATGAAATGTGGGAGAGGCAGCATGAGCTTGCGGCTGAGAAGGTTTATGCTTTGTGCTCTGACCTTGGTGGGTTCTTTCTAAAGGTATTTATCATTCCAGCTCTCTAACCCTTTTTTTTTCTGTCTCACTTCAAATGGGTCTTCGGTTGATTGCTTCTCAGTTGAAGCTGTGGAGCTTGATTGAAATGGGTTTGGGCTCTTATGGCATTGTTTTTTGAAATGGGCATTTTCTGTTTCTTGTTCATGTGCCACTTACTTTGTTCATTTGTTAAAGTATGTATCTTGATGTGAGTTCTAACATTTGATTTGGTCTTTGTCCTTTGCTTCCCATGCGATTCTGTGTTTTGGTTGGAATGGAATTGGGACGGTTTCTTTCAATTTCAAATGCATGTTAGGGGCTTCTTGTTTTTTTTTGGCAAAAGTTGTAATTTGCTGATGGATGTCTTTGTATGTTATATTTGCTAAATGCTGACCAAGATGACGGGTATGAATCAGGTTGCTCAAATTGTTGGGAAACCTGACTTAGCTCCTGCCGCATGGGTGAAGAGGCTTGTTACCCTGTGTGATCAAGCTCCTGCAACCCCCTTTGATGCTGTTCAACTCATGCTGCAGGAAGAGTTGGGTCAAAGTGTTGAAGATGTGTTTGAAAGATTTGATCCAATTCCGCTTGGCTCTGCTTCCATTGCTCAGGTTCAGTGTCTTCTTGCCCCAAAAGACATATTGCCATAATTGGCGGATGTTGGAATACATATTTAAGTTAATCCATTATTTATTCCATCATTTCCTGTTTAGCATAGCAATCCCATCATTAACTGTTTAGCAATACCTGCATGAAACCAGAGAACCTTCTCAAAACTCAAAACCCTTTGAATGAAGCTGAAGGTGTAACCTTGAAAACAGAGGTTTACTTTATTGCTCTTCAGTGATGATGCTTAAAGCATTATGGTTTCAACTTTCTAATAATTCTATAAGCATCTTCAGTAATGCTTGTAAGCTTAAACATAGGGGCTTTGTCCTGAACTAAAGGTCTGGTGCCACTACATAGGTTTATGCAACCGACCTATTTGCCAAAACAGTTGGAAGGATGACCCCTATTAACTTGGCTCAGTAAGTTAGAGTAACTCCATTGTCCATGTAAGTTGCATGCTCTATTTAATAAATGAAATTTATTAAAATACTATTTTTATATGGGGCGGTCGCGATATGATATGGTCCTTAAGAATGATTTAGACTTGTTTATAAGCCAGTTGATTAAGTGCAGACCAAACTTTACTCTTGTACTAAACCTGATACCCACCAACTAATTTCCTTATGTTATTTGGACTCTGTCATGTGCAATCTGCAATGTAATTTAGTTTTTATTCCATTGACCCACAAATGTTGGAAATAATTTTAGAACTTCAGTAAGCATGAATTGAAGGAAATATTTGTCAGTGTAGAAATCCAATGTGCTTCCTTAGTAGGCGAACACGTGTTAATGATTATATTACCTACAGATAAAGTGTTACATTCATCTCTGACAATTTTCTGCCCAATTTAGGTTCATCGAGCAAGACTGAGAGGTGACAAGAGTGATGTTGTTGTTAAGGTTAGGGACCACAGACATAATGTTTTCAGCCCTGCGTGATATGCAGAGTTATAATAATTGAGTATGTATAGGTGCAACATCCCGGAGTTCAAGATTTGATGATGACAGATATCCTTAACTTGCAAGCTTTTGCTCTCTACATTCAAAAGACTGATCTCAAGTTCGACCTATATTCTATTGCTAAGGAAATGGAGAAACAGGTATAACTTTGTTGATATGTTTTTCTAGATTGCAATTGTTTTTTGCACATCCTTCTTGTATTTTGAATGCTAGATTACACTACTGGCTTCTCACATTTAATGGAGAATATCAAACAAAACCTTGAGTCTATTGTCCAGCTATCTAATTTTCTGAATCTGGAAATTAGTTTGTATTTTTTAAGTGGTGTTGGACCATTATTTACACATCATTATCTGATTATGTGTTGGACCATTATTTACACATCGTTATCAGATTATGTGTTGGGCCATTATTCACACATCATTATCAGATTAAGCATCTCCTTAGTGTTCAACTTTATTATGGATATGCTTGCTTACAAAATTCAATCAGTTCATTGTCATATTTGATTATTTTGTTGAGAGCAGAAAAAATTAGCTATAATTATTAGAAGAGTTGCTGTAGAAATGCTAAAAAACGTATACTTCTGTGAGTCATTGAAATCCCTACTAGAGAATATGGAGTTATCATCGTTTCTTTATTTTTGGATTGATTATTCTGAACTCATTTTTTCTTAGCCTTTTTCATCTTGGTCTTATAACATGCTGGAATGTTATTATAATTATGTGATGAACCTAATATTTTCAGTTTCAATAACAGTATAGTTTTTTTTTTCTTCTCTAGGACTCTAAACCAAATAAGAATTTTGAAGCCTGAACACAAATTAACTTTTTTTTTGGTTTTGTGCTATTGTAGATTGGATATGAATTTGACTTTAGGAGGGAGGCTAATGCTATGCAAAGAATTCGTCAATTTTTAAACCAGAATAACAAAAAGGCTCCTGTTATGGTACCCCGAGTGATACGGGATATTGTTACGAGGTATGCTATTTGCATAGTTCTGGTATGTGGATACAATTAGCAAGCATGAACCAGAGCAATAACATACCTGTTACCTTAATAGTTATAAATAGAGCCAGATCACATCCCATCAGATGATCTGGTGTAAAATTAGTTATATTTAGCTGTAAGTCCTAGATAATCACTTGACATGATATTTTCCAAAAATCTAGCATAGTTCATATACCCTTTCTCTGCCCATTGTGCTTGTAAAAGTTTATTCTCGTTGGATATTAGGAACTATTTGATCCAGTTAAAAGGCGGTCCGGATGAAATACTAATTCCATGACTACTTATAAATGTGTTGAATATACAACCATAAGAGTTGCCTTAGGTGTACAGTGTACTAGAGATTCATTGAGGGAACTGATTCACTGGATAATTAGTGGCAAGTTCATTCAAATTCAACCACTGTTCATTATGTGCTTTGGTTTGATGAATGATGTTTGCCTATAAGTTTTATAATACCTCAGATATCTGTGTTTTGATAAGCTGGGCTTTTTCTGTATTGCCTCAAAGTAATGTTCCTTCATTGTTCCATGCGTGTTCTGCTGCTGTAGCTTTATTTGATGAAGAATTTGAACAATTAAATATTTCTGTTTCTAGGAGGGTTTTAGTGATGGAATACATGGATGGAATCCCTATCCTGAACCTTGGTGCTGAAATAGCAAAGAGAGGCATAAATCCAGATGGTAAGATTGCAGCAGCAGCTAAGAAGTAAGTCCCTGAATCATTCTTGAGACTATGAAGTCCTTTGGAAATTTCCTTTGTACTTGATTACTTTTTCCAATAACTTCGACCTTTCAACTTTTGTTTTTATCTTTATTCAAAACCCTTCTCCATTGACTTTTTTTTGTTTTGGGAAAATCTTTATTGCTGTATCGAATGAACCTTGTTAGGCTACTTGGTTCTTTTTCTTTTTTAACTTCATACCATACCTCCGTATTGCTCGTATACAATAAGCCTAATTCAGAAACCATAGGCAAAAGTTATGGTTGTTTGAAGATCAGCTACACGTTTGGGCTTCTTTGGTGTTTTAACTCCATTTTCTCCTTTTAGTCTAAAAACCTACACATTATCAAATCACGTACCCTGAATCATATTGAGTGAAATATAGAGCAAAACCAACTAAATCGTGTATGAAGTTGCATTAAAGCATGAGTAAAGATGCACCAAAAAGTGTACAAAATGCACTCATATCAGTTGCCATGTTGTCTGAGTTCTATATTCTCTTCTTCATTCCCAGATTTACCTTTTTAAATGGCTTCTCTTATCATGACTCTTTGCTTCTTGAAAAGTTATTGCTTAGCATTATTTCATTGACTTCTTAGGTCAGTAGTTTATTTTCTAAAGGAGTTAAGAATTGCTACCTCTCTTAGGCACTGTATGGAAAAATACACGGTCAAGTAAATATTCAAAAGCAATCATGCTCATCTTTAATTTTTTGTCAATGTAGGAACATCCTTAAAAGTCTGACAATAGCGTATGGACAAATGATACTGAAGAGTGGGTTCTTCCATGCAGATCCCCATCCAGGCAATATATTGATCTGCAAAGGTTCCGAGGCAAGTAGGAGACTATATTTTTTGTATTATAACTTTTCTTTGTTGATACCTAGCTACTTGCATACATGAGTGTACATGTTTAACGCTTGTGTAAAATTTATTATTATTAATGAATCAAATAACGCCTCTCTGCATTCTTGCAGAGGGTGATACTGAGACAAAGGCTCGTTGGTGAATAAAGCATGTCTTCTCAGTTTGCAATATTGCAAATACACTACAAACTACAAAATATAAGCTTAATATTGCTTGTGTTCTTCAAGTCAGGTCGCATTAATAGACTATGGACAAGTGAAGGATCTCCCAGAGAAATTGAGGCTTGGTTATGCTAGTCTGGTTCTTGCTATTGCAAATAGTGATCCTGTAAGAACATTGGAAAGCTTCAGGTATTTTCTCATAATTAGTTGTTTCTTTTGTTTAACTACGTCGTACTCCTGAAATATAGACATGTTTAACAGGTTGGTTATAGTATTTTGGCTCCATGATTCACATCTAATCACCCTTATCCCTTTTTAGGGAGCTGGGAATAGAAACCTTAAGCAAAAGTGAAAATGACCGTAAGGAAATGCTTGAGTTGGCACAGTTAATGTTTGATTCAAAACTACCCCCTGGAGCAACAACTGTACAACCTTTCTCAGACGATTCTCCCATTAAAAAAATTGCTGTTGAGGTATGCAGTCATTTACTTTCACTGGTAAATCCGTCATTTCCTTGTTCCAACCCTTGTGATTGTATAGTATTTCCTGAACTTGTGCTATTTTGTTTACATGATTCGATTAATAAAGATGTATAATTTTTAGTTATTAATGTGAATGTGGGTATATTATATTGGCAGGCATTTCCAGAGGAACTGTTTTCGGTTCTGCGCACAGTGCATCTACTGAGAGGTCTTAGTGTCGGGCTTGGAATAAACTACTCTTGTTCAGAACAGTGGCGGCCTATTGCACAAGAAGTTTTGTATAGAGCTGGCAGATTGAAAGGTGAACCTCCTCAGTTCCTCTTTAAACAACCTTAAATTAATATGTTAACATATTCTCCATCAGAAATCCATATAAAAACACCATAGTTTTTGTTGCTGTTGCTGTAAAAAGGAGTGGTAATTTGTGGTTCTGGGTTTTAACATTTTTTTATTTCAGATGCAGATGTTAAGAAAGCAGACAAGAGTTGGAGGAATGCTATTTACAGGAAATTAGCTTGGAAGTGATTGTTTTGTATGTTTGTGATTTGATTTTGGTTAATTTTCTGTTTTCCCTATTCATTGTTTCCAATTTGGCATATTTATTCATAAATCAATCCAAGCATTTTCTAAATAATCTGATACTCCCGAGTCTCAAATTGGCTGTACAAAACTATGGATGAATCTACCATTTTCATTCTGTTGACCTTGTCCAATAACTTATTGGAGTCGGGCATGAGAAGTTGTGTCCGATTGGAGGGATGCGCTCTTTAGATACAAACTTAAGAACTCATCTAAATCACTGGATTGTTTCAATCAATGATCTAAATTTATTCATTTATTTTCAATGAAATAAAAATACAAGAGGGTGTAATAGTAAATGTAACCACCATAAATCATTCTGCTTCAAACGCATTGCCTCCCTCGTGCCTGTCAGGTCTTCCGCACCTCAGAGGCGTCACCCCACATCAACAACATCGCCGCGCCTCCCAGCTGGCACATTCGCGACTTCTTCCATTCCGATATGGGGTGGAGGCCGATCAGTCATGAACACTCTTAGTTGATTTGGGCTAGTTTATGGATTTTTGACTTGGTTGTTTTAATTGGTTGCCTATTGTACATGTTTGGAGATTGTGACTTATGGCTTTATAGATTGTGGCTTCTGGGTTTTCTCCAAAAAAATATTTGGGGATTTTTGGTTTCAGTTACATGAGTTTTGTTAAATTGGTGCTAGGTTTTCTTCCTAATCTTAAGTTCATGTTGTTCTTGACAAAATATCAGTTTAATTTGTTGCTCTAAGTGTTAGATTTTCATAGAGCTGTTTGATTTAATATATTGTTTTCATTAGTTTCATTTGCTTGTTCTGCTTCAAATTTGTCACTAGATTTGAATTCTTTAACATTGAAATCTGATGGAAATTTATGAATTTGCTTTAAACCACTAAATAGCCTGCTGAAACCATTAAACTTAGTCTATCAAACCATGCAATAATCTAATAAAATCATGAAACTTATTAATGAAACCATCCTAAAACCAAAACAATTTAATAGCACACTCATAGTCAAAAAACGAAAATAATAATAAAATATTATAAAAATAAGGAATTAAATACAAATTAAATGACTTATCAAATATGAATTAAATGAGATAATTTAAAGAAATATTATAAAAATATGAATTTACGTTAAAGGACAAAAGAAAATACAAATTCTGAATAATTACCATGTGCTGCCATTGGATTCACTGAATAATCTGGACCGTATAAGTACCGATCGTATAGCTGAAAAAGGTTCGCAAGTTTGCACCTAAGCTACCGGTTTTCACCCGAGTACGCCTCCCGAGTCCCGACAGAGATATGTCAAAAACACATATTTGATTGGGCCCAGGGCTATCCAATTGATTGGCATTGTGTTGTGTTGGAAGGTGAATGGGCTGTGGTTTAGGCCCATGAGAGACTATCTCCCGCTCTTTTGTTTTCAATGCCGCGCAATTCTCAGATTCAGATCCATTACCTGAATCAGCCATCATCACATTCACAACTGAACTCACAGAGCACCATAGTGTTGAGAGCGAGAGAGAGCTCAGATGTTTGGTCAGGTGAGAGGCGCATCAGACAGCTTGGAGAGGCCTCCTTGCAAGGACGATCCTCTCTCTATCTATGGTAATGTAATGCTATGCTACCATCTCTCTCTCTCTGTACCTCAGTCACTGGTTCAATTGGGTATGTGTTTGATGAGCTGATGTGGAATTTTGTTTAAGAATTGGCTCATGGTTTGGCTGATAATTTTAGGGTTTCATACTCTTATTTAGAATTTGCAAAATCTGAATATCTACTCATTTGAATGTGTGAAACCTAAGTTGACCGGCAGCTCCACCAGTAACTTAGTGACATGATTAATACCAAGTGAATTAACAAGAATGAATTAGTTTGGCAAGACTTCTTCACTTCCTCAGTTTCATTACAATAATTCTGATGAAAATGTGTATCATCCTTGCACTTTCTAGCAAGGAGGAAATTTATGTTCCATCTTGTCACATTATATTCCGTTTAAGTCAAGAATAAGAAATTAATACCCAAGATAAATAGAATAAAAGATTAGAAGACACATTCTCCTACAAAAAACTTAGAATCCCCAGCCTGTTCGTAATTCCACCAATAACTCGCGCATCGGAAAAATGAGTGTTTTTGTTTGTTTGTGTAGTTCAAGTTCATTCGGTTGTATATCCACTCGGTGAGTAATACTAAGCCACTTTTCTAAACATCCTCGCATTGAATTGATTTGTTTGGGCACTTTAGATATGATTTTAATGATATGCCCGCCTTTGCTTTCCAACTAAGTCTGTGTTCACGTGATTTCAGTGTCCAATTGAGAATGACCCCTTCTGCGTGTAAATGAATGATAGGAAATGCATTTTGTGTGTGATCCCTATGCCCTTTCTCTTAAGGCTATGGTTCGAGAGTGAGAATCATCTCAATTTGGGTGTAATCTTTCCTAATTTTAATTCTCATTCTTGTTCCCTAACGATCTCATAGGCATATATGCAATCAACAGTTTAATTTGTAATTCAGTACGGTTTCCAGTTTTACGTAGCTGTAGTTGCTTGGATATGACCGTAATTATTACAGTTGCACATAGGTCTCCGTAATTGTTACGACCATGCACAGTTATGCAGCCTTTAGATGTGAACACCTTACTACATAGGTAACCATATAAACTTCGAATGTTTATTCTACTTATATGGTTTATGACCCAGAAGTCACAGATTAGTGTTTTAGATAACTATAATAGCACGGCTCAGTTTCTGTTAACAATGTGCACAAGTACAGATGACAATGACGTTTTCAAGTGCCCAGATAAAATGTTTACTAGTGGTGAGAGTATGTGATCATATTTGAAGGCAGCTACTTGCAAATCAGGCTAATTGTAAAGCTTAACTACATAATAACTAATTTATACCAATTGATGTTATAACTTGGAGGAAGGTATTATGTATCATGATACTTACCATTGCTTTACAAAGAACAAATAAATTTATGATGAGAACACTAGATTCATTATCAATTCTGTGGTATGCTATAAGTTCCGAAACAGCTTTTGTATTTTGACATGGCATAGACTTTTGCTTATCAAGCTTAAAAATATAATTGGATAAATTCTAAGTTTCTTACTCTGTCTTCTTTTTAATACAGAAACTACACTTATGAAGCTTAAACTTGGTGCCAGACATGATGATCTAAGTTCACACTCTGACGAGGCAGTGGAGAAAGAAACAGATTCTGACTCTACATGTGCTTCAGAAGGTTCTAGGGTGAAGATGAAGGCTGATTGTGCTTTTGTAAATAATTCAGACGAGTGTGCTCACATTACAGTTGCATCACATGAGGAGGCAATGACAATAGATACAGATTGCTCTTCAGCTTGTATTTCACCAACCTCTAGCTGTTCTGAATCTGTTGGCAGCTCACAACAGCAAAAGAAGCCACATGTATCAGTTCTTTACTTGTTTTCCAAATTTAGAAGTTCGCAAATTGCTCCAAAGTTATCAAATGCTGACGCCATGGTGACGGAGAATGTTCATTCTTCTGCAAACAGTTTACCAGGTTCCAGTGACTGCCTATCTCTTAGCAGCAGCAATAGCCCAGAAGCGATAATGGAAGAGGAATATGGCAGCTCCTTATCAGTTTGGTGGACATAAAACTGATTGCATTTGAGTTGGTGTGAGAGGAACTTGGTGGCTCTCATCAGGTACACAACTGGTGCTTCATGTGAGTTGTTTTCTTGTGATGTATGTATTTTTAAATTATGTATTTGAAGGGAATTGTTTTTATTTATTTAAATGATGTATCATCATAAGCCTGATTAGAGAAAATTGATTCTGCTTGTACATGAATGTCTATCATCAAACTTCTGCTCTCACAATCAACTTGGAGAATGCCTATTATATGCATTTGAAGGTGGATATGAATAATACAGTATGATTCATTGATGCGTGATGAATAGAAATGTCAATTTCATTTGCTGTGAGAAGGAAGATTGGTTCATGTGAACAAACAAGGGATATCTTCAAATGGATCAATTTATTTGTATTCTGTGGATAATCTAATTTCCCATATTTGCTGGCCAGAGGCTTCCAAGAAAGATAACAGATAAAAACAGCTTCAGGTTTTCATGAACAAAACATAGCTAGATAGCATACACTTAAACTGGTAATAATTTATTCCATTCGTCCAATACCAATCCATCTGATGTTGCAAAGTACAGAAATAAGAAAATAGTTCAAGCTTCTGCTTTAATTCTTCGCAAGTTACAACTCAACAATGACAACCAGAGCAAAGCACAACTGTCTGTTACAATTCATGTGAAAGGAGGAAAATCTGCTGTCATCAAATGTTTGGGCTTCTCGTAAATGTATGGCTAGAACACAGGTGCATGAAGGACTCCTCAGGGCAAGGCTCCCCAAAATCTGCATTTGGTGAAAGATTACTCCACCAGCCACGGGGCAATAGATGCAGTCCATTGACACACTTCACCTTCTTTAAACCAGAGAGCTGCAGAGAATATTTAGAAAAGAAGGTAACTTTTATGAGAATGCTATATTAAGAAGCAGAACCATTCATTCTCTGATAGGTTTAATTGTTCCCTTTCAGTTTGAAGAATATGGGAATAAAGCACTCAGAAGAAACATTTTCACCAAGCAAAGCTTTAGCAAGGCCACCTTTACAATTCATCATTCAGATGCAGCTATATACTCCTACGGCATATGAATACAGGTATCATCTGGACTTTTAACAATAACAATCAAGTATACTAAAGGAGATATTTGAGCTTTTACAGACTAGAAGTAGGGACGGTAACGGGGTATGCTTTACAATACCCATTCCCATATCTATTACATATACATTATATTACGACCATAAGTGTCTGCATTATGATAATATATGCATTAAATATAATTTCAAATAAGAATGAACTAGAATTAATTATAACTTATATGTCAAAATAATTAATACTATATTATTTAATACAAATGGGACAAATGGGAGTTCAGGTACAATTGTTACCCCTAACAGCAATGCAAAGCATTCCCCAAATCATAGCCTAAAATCCTCACTCGGAAGCATCTAAGACAGGTTACAAATTGTTTTACATCTACATTCATAACTCCTAGCTATGCATTAACAATCCTACTTACAGGACCTTCATATGTTGCCTGATTGACCTAAAACATCAAGAGGAGGCTGATGATCACTTTTTCTAAAAAAGATTGTGTGGTGTTTAGTTAACAAGCGAATGCACAACCTCATGGTATAATATGTAGAAACGAAAATACTAGGAATCTCATATTACATATTTTAACCTACAAAATATAAAACTTAATAAATTTCCCAGGGCACAAAAAACTTGCCTATTTCTCGCTTTCCATTTTCATGGCTGTCACTCCCATGTACCACATTCCTGTTCAAAGGTTCACCACACAACTTAGACAAACATCTATCTTTCGAATCCAAAGCAACCATATACACAAAACAACCAAGTACATATTTCAAAACACAAAGATCCTACCTTCCAGTTTGAACGGCAAGATCCCCTCTGATAGTGCCTGGTTCAGCTAGAAGAGGATTCGTTGACCCTATCAGCTTACGTGCTGATGCAACAACTCCAACACCTTCCCAAGCCTAACATAATGTCACACTCAGTTTCTGTGAAACAACTTAAAATGCATGGACCATTCTATAATGAAAAAAAGTATAAAGGAGCATGATAAAAGCTCGGAAAATCATACCATACACACAACTGGACCTGAAGTGATGTATTCAATCAAGCCGGGGAAGAAAGATTTAGACTTGAGATCCTTATAGTGCTCCTACACCCAAAAGAAATTCAATTAATTGCAATTTCATCAAAGTTAACGCTAACGGAAGCATGAAAATGGTTTGAAGAAGAACCTCTGCTAATTCTTTGGGGCACTGGAAGAGCTTCAATCCTATTAGCTTAAACCCCTTATTCTCAAACCTAGAGATAATCTCCCCAACCTAAAACAGAAAATTCCAGATGCATAAATTCCAACTCTTTCCAATAAGCCTCACCCAATTGCTGAGAAGTCAAATTCCGGAAGGAAAAGGGTCTCATTCTCATACAATAACATAAATGTTGTGTGTTCTCCACACATTCTCAGCAACCAAACAGGTCATAAAATTTTCAAAGAATCACAACAAGAGCCCAAAACAACTTACAAGGCCGCGTTGAACCCCGTCAGGCTTCACCATGATGTAAGTCTCTTCAGCCTCAGCCTGAACACAAGATCCATGGGAACTCAATTGGGTCCTAAAAATGAGAATTCAGAGAGAGAGAGAATCGAACCATAGCAGCGACCACGCGAGGAATGGATGTGCGGGGTTTGGTGATGCGGCGGCGGAGTGGGAATGGTGAAAGGTGGATTGGGTTATGGGTAGAACTGGAAAATCTGCAACTGCTCCTCCCAATCCCAATCCCATTCTGAATTGGCGAGCGCAACGAAGAAGAAGAAGACGATACGCATAGGCTTGCTCCGTAAACTGCTATACCTTCCATCTCTCCTTTACCTGCTCTTTACTCTCTCTCTCTATCGGTTCTGGATTATAAATTGGATTGGCTATGTTAAATTACCGAAATACCCAAATAGAAAGAAACAAAATCATTATTTAATATTTGTTTTGTTGAAATTAATGAAAATTTCCAAGAGACGGCCAATAAGAGGAAACCAAAAGGGCAAGGGCAAGGGCAAGCAACAACACACGTGGCTACACCCAACAATGTCATTTTCAAAATCAGTATCCCAATTTCAAAAGTTTTATTTTGGATATCTGAAGATTGTTTAAGAGACAATTGACTCAACTTATGTTAAATCTAACGGAATTGGTTTGTTAGAAAGTCTAAAATACTTTCAATGGTTTTAATTTGGAATAAGACTGGTATGACCAGTTCAAGACTGATCTGTCCGGTTCACAAGAAATGTATTCAATTAATTTCGATGTGAATTTGACACAATTAGACGATCTTATGTTTGTGTTTAAATAGAGAAAAGTATTTAATGATATCTGTTGACAATCATTTCATCAATGTTTTCACAAATATTCAAAAACAATCATCTAATATGATGTGTCCATGAGCTCGAACATAGTCTATAGTCGCCAAGCTGTCCACCTCTGTGAATGCAAAGTTCATGATTTTGGAGGTGTAGAGCTCATAGACCATGATTATATCAAGGTCAAGATGTAAGTTGAAAGTTGGACACACCATACTTGATGATGGTTTCCGAGTTACTATGAGGACGTTGATATGATTGACTATTATTGAATATATTTCTTCATTCACATGAAGACATAAAATCATCAGACCACGTCACAATTACATTAGGTTTAATCATATACTATTTTTTCTCTGTAAAAGTGTATATGAATATTTTCAATTACGATCGAGGGCTATTACATAAATATCAATTTGTAAGAGAAAGGAAATGAGGATCGGCATGGTGATAATTTATTTTGTAAAAGAGAGCGAGACGACGATTAACATAAAATGGGATTAGAAGATCATTGAGTGGAAAAAAAATTTGAGACAAATGACTATTAGAATGAAAATTAGATTCAATGGCACTTATTTAATTTTGCTATCCAAATCTGTATAGGAAAATCTTCACATGAGTCACGTCGCGTCCCCTTTCAAGAGAATGAGTATTATCCTAATTTTTAGAATTTATGATTTATTTTTGTTTATTTAAATTCAAT